>JANHGB010033386.1:3403-53734 GCA_026283785.1 Coracopsis vasa
GAGCCACCTCAGGGGCTTCCAAGAGTGGCCCACAAGAGTGGCCCACTCTTGGAATCCATAAGACAGATAAGACATCAGAAAGGCAAATGCTAGCCAGATGGATATGTGCAGACCTTCATTACAACCATCTCATAGTTAGGTAGCTGCATTCAAGAGAATTGCTCAAGGGAAGAACTGTGAAGAGCTACTTTGTCATCTCACTTCATCAAGACCCGTTTTCTTTGATTACAGCTGAAAGGACAGAGGAGCAAAGTTTATACCTGACATACTGAACATCCTGAGTCTTTACTCAGGAGAAAAGTGGCTTTAACATCTCTTATCAATGACTCTGCAGAGATAAGACTTTGATTTGAACCTTTGGCCCATTGTCAGCTTTGTGCGTGTTAGAGAAAATTACTCTGGACAGCTGCACTGGTGGGCTGTAGTATCATGTGAATTCAGTCTCCAAGTTCCCTGAGCAATACAGTGCACCAAAACAAGGATGTGACTGGTATTTACTTCAGCCTGCAAACGAATAAAAGCAAAATGTCATCCAGTGCTTCAGAATGAAAACAAATAATTCCTTTGGACCGACTGATCTAATTTTATCAGCATTGACTCAAGTGGTGGGCCAGGGTGAAAGTCTTCCGAAATTTCTGTGTTAGAGCATAAGAAATTTGCCAGTCAATACAGAAATAAACTCTACCCAGTATTTGTCTTCTCTGACAGATTATTAGACAGTGGAATCCATAGGTGAAATTTCATGGCTTGTGGTATTCAGAAGGTCAGACTAAATGATAATAATGGTCTGCTCTGAAGCAAAAAAATAGCCATGGCTGTTACCACAGACAACATGCTATTTTAAAATTGATTGAAAAATGGTGAATTGAGCAAAGGAAGGAATATTGTAGTAAGAGTGGAACAGATAATTTAATCTTTGTTAGCATTTCGTTAGTCTTGCCAGATTTTGTCTCTGCTTTGCAAGAGAAGAAAACATCATAATCTTTTCCATTCTCCCACAAAAGTTCTGTTTCAACATGAAGCAAAAAAAGAGTGACCTCAGCTCTGCACAGCTGGAGCCAAGGGCTGAGACTGCAGGTTGAAAACTCATAAACCAGTAAAGCATTTTAGTTGTAACATATACCAAAAAAATAGCAGATTTGAATAGGTATTTGCATTGCAAAATCTCTTAAAATCTTGTTCTACTTTTTTCCCAGAGCTTTGGTTAAATATGTATTTGATAAATTTTCATGAATCTTATTCATAATTTTTCTGCATGCAATGCAATCAAATATTCTGTTTCATTTATTATTTGATATTGTTTAGAAATATCTGCAATGGGTCATTTTTGATATTTATGTGCATACATAATTCATTGCAGGCCACACTCAATAATATATATGAATTCTGGGGATTTCACTTTCCCATATGAGATCAGGGAGTGACTAAACTCTTCATACCCTGCTATTGTGAGATATAGTAAACACTTGCCTCTGTTGCACAGGCAGTGAAGAATCCCAACAGAGGAGTGCAGGGCCATTTCAGAGCTGTTCTTCCATATCCTCCCCCTGTCCACCAATGGTCCCATGCTGTAGATCTCACTTTTCATAGATGAAACTCTTCATCCTCCCTTACTGGATCCAGACACCCTTAAACACAACTGGGGAACCTCTTAGCCTGGAGCATTGGCTTAACGACAGAACTGGTGTAAATTCTAGTTAGAGTTTCTATGTTGTTAGCAAGCTACCTAAAACTTGACAAACAGCCTTTTTTTTGCTATATGAGAGTAGCTTGGACTCACAAACTACCTCTTATTCCACAGGTGAGGAGTGAAAAAATGGTTATTAAAATAGCAAGTATAAAACAACAGTGTATTTTCACCCTGTGTAAAGTGAAACATTAAGAACATAAGTCCAACTCTTTTCATTCCAGGCCACTGCACTAGACAGTTCCAGCTTACAATGGTCCACAGCATCCCTGTCCCACATTTATCACCCTAGGCACCAAGAAAAAACTAACCAAATGCTGGATCCCTGTAAGAACTGATCAGAAGCTACTAGAAGAGTGGGTCATAGGAAATCAAAACACCTTCCCCACTTTCATCTGTAAAAACAAGCTATGCATCAAAGCACTCCTCCTCACTCCCTCCAGGTGACCAGCAGAAGCCTTGAAGCAATACAAAAGCAATGGCAGTTTTAAGAGGACAGACACTCCCAGAGCAGGGTTTGATCCATCTAGAGACTGAGGAGCTCAAAGCCAGTTCTGTGAGAGCAGCTCAGAAATACTTGTGGTGAACTTAATGAAAGGGTTTTCTTGATGAAAATTGGCAGCTGGTGACAAGTCCAGTGATTTTGAAGGGATGTGTTGTGAAGGAGTATGCAAACAGCATTAGCAAGGGCTTACTCAGATTTTATGTTTTTCTCTGCCTGCACAACAATCCTGACTAGGTAAAGATAATAATAGCTGTCTTTGAAGGTGCCCATCTCAGCTAGGAGATTTACGTATTTGCAACAGCACAGACTAATATCTTTTAAGAGGGTTAACTGTCAGTGGTCCAAAAACTGGAAGAGAT
Organism: Coracopsis vasa; assembly: GCA_026283785.1. Lineage (NCBI taxonomy): Eukaryota > Metazoa > Chordata > Aves > Psittaciformes > Psittacidae > Coracopsis > Coracopsis vasa. Next base: position 5,955 of record JANHGB010033386.1, read on the forward strand.
AAATATCTATTCACTCTCCTGTCACCAAAATCCTTGTGAAAAATTGGTGACAGGTTCTTTTTTTTAAAAAGGCAGTAAGATACAGCACTGATATCACAACCTTAGGCTCCCACTCATTTCAAAGGATCCACCAGCTTCATAAACTCTAATAGAGACAAAAATATTTTAATACAATTCATTTTAGCTAAAGCAGAAAAGCAGCTAAAAAAGTGACAAATATTATGCTCCCATAACTGGAAATTGAGCCATTTGGACAAACTGTGATGCTCTTGTTTCTCTCCCTGGCAATCAGAAGACAAAATACCAGCTATTTTCTCTAAAAAAAGGAATAACAGGCTAGATGTTAATTCTTGAACCCTGTGGCTCACCAGGGACTTTCGCACTGCAGATGACTCACACACAGACAACTTTTATCAGTGCTGACTCTAAGTTGTCTCTTAGCAGCCTGTTGTCAAGGTCCATGAACAAAATCACACCATTACTCTTTTTTCCCTAAAGTTATTATGCATTTGCAGGGTCCTTGGAATAGCCTGGCTGTGCTCCAGTGCTCTGGAGCTTCCAAACCCAGGCAGAGCTCCCAGATCGTTTCACTTCTACTGAACACAAAGCAGACTGGGCTTGTTGTCCTTCTCTTCTAGTGCAAAACGAACAAGAAAGATTAGGTAGATTTGATTATGCTGTGCCATGTTGCCTAATGACTAGAACATTCTCTGGTTTCCCAGTTCTGCATCTGGAGAAATAAAAAAAAAGGTATTTGAAAACAAAGTAATGCATTTGAAAACAAAGTAATGTGCTGCTTTATTTATTCTTTTTTCTTTTTCTTTTTTTCCTATTAGTCGTTTTACACTAATGATGTGTCTTCTAAAGGATATTATGGCAACATGTGTGCTCTTGGGAAGAAGAAATCTCTATACAAAACATGCAACCACAGAATCTGTATGCTAAGCTGTAAGCAAGTTGTATTAGTGTTTTTTAGTTCTAGCTCTCCCTCTCACAAAGATCTTGATTTGCGGACAGTTTAAAAACAATCAGATCTGAGCATCAAAAAACAGAGTGAGACAAAACCCCATTAAAGCCGGTCACAAGTTGGTCCACATCCTCACCAGTTACACTTCATAAGACTAAAATTTGCACTAACAAGTTTTAGTTAGCACAAGTAAGGATGTTGTAAAATCAGTATTGCATATGGGATTATTGTTATCACAGGCCCAGGGACTGCATCAATACTCATGTACAGCTGAAGTCAGATACGGTTCTTGGGCTGTTTGAAGGACTCTTTTTAAAGTTTGGTTCATTTGGATGCTTCCAGTGGCAAGGTTTGCACTCTCCTGTGGCACCAAAGTCTGCTCATCAAAAGCAGAGAAGAATGTATGGGTCCAGCCCCCAGCCTTTTTGAGTTTTTAACATTCTAAAGCTAAGGTTATAGCAGCAAATACAGCAGGACCACAGTGGTGAAATATTTGACTTGGTGGCTTTCATTCCTTTAATTATGTCCTCCTTCAGAGAAATTTGCTTGATTTCTAGTACAAGACATGCGCCATACAAATAAAAACATTGCTTCTGACTTTAGGGAGCAGCATTTCTAATCTTGTTTCTTTAGAAACACCTCCACTGCATGTGAAAGGTAGTAATTAGCAGTCAGGTTTATGTCAAACAGTGACAGCACTCTTGCCTGCCTGCGTCTCCCCAAAACCTGCAAATGGATTTGGGCTGGGGTCTGTTACTCCCATCCAGAGCACTCCATATTTCTCTGAGTAAAGAGTGACAAGTTTCACACTGGTTTACCAGGTCTGCAAAGGAAACTAGGAAAATATGTCCAATGCACTCTCTGTTAAATCTTCAAGCAAAATTGACTCTCACTAGGAGGACAACAAAGCTCCAGATCACAGCATCAGAGCAGTCCTTAGCAGAGCTTTTCCCTATTCCTTCTACCCTTTCAGGAAATGAAAAAAGCATCTGTATCAGCTTGGAAAATGGAAGGACATTATGAGAAAATTAAGGACATTATGAAAAAAAGAAAGGAGAGGTCTGCTTTGAATGAAGTACAGGAAATAGAGTGATCTCAGGACTCATCTCAGTGACTTTAGATACCTACTTTTCTGGAGGTCATTTGCTTGCCCTTGGCTCTGTTTTCAGTCAGTGAGACTGTCAGATGAGTTTCACTCCATTAAGAATGTCTATTTCTGTGGCCAGAATCAATTTGGTTCATCCTAAGATTGTTAAGAGTGGTGGGAGGGCCGGATCTTAAACAGTGTTTGTCTCTGCATCAGCTACTCAGTGAGTATAGACAACTAGCCTATTTTATATGCTGTGTTTTGAACAGCTAAAATAAAATGAAGTGAATTCCACCAAATATTGTTCCTGTTTCATACTAACTGCTGCTGTCCTTGCCCAAGCACCAGCCTGGGACCTCCCAAATTGTTGAGGTGGTTAGAAATGTGTGTTCTGCTGGTTTTCTGTTAGGGATATGCCCCCATATCATTTGGTATTGTAAAAATCCCACCTAGTTTCAAGCCCATGGCCAGACTGGACTGATTTTGGCAATTTTTAAACATTTTCAGAACCTTCAAAAAAACACCTCCAATTATTATGCTGCTGAGAAAGACTGAAAATCCCAAGTCCAATGTTGGTGTCAGTTCCAGCTATGTAAGCCAGTGGACTGACACTGAGATCAGCTGAGGTCAGCAACTTAATATTATCACAACTTCAACCCCGTTTGCCACTCTTTCTCATAATGACCTCAGTATTTTTCCTTCACCTGGCTATTTAGTATGTCTCATATACTAGAAAGAGAGGGCATTCCTTACTGCCCATAAAAACCTGCTATGCTCTCCTGGTATATTTTGCATGTGAGCAATCCAGGGCACAGAAAAACTTTAGTTAGCTGCTTCTTCTCAGTTTAAACATCATGTCTCCAATTATCACAATGAGCAATCAAGCACTGACAGAAACTTTTCATTTTAATTACATTCAATAACTCCTCTAATTTCTGTGTTATTAATTTACTTCCAGGCATTATTGGAAACCACATTATTGGATTTAGTGTTGTGACAGAAGTACCACATGAATAAGCTCCACAGAACAGCAAGACTACAGGAAACTAAAGAAAGACTTGTTTTCCTTTTTTCTAAGAAGTACAAGCCTTAGGCAATTTTGTGGTTGGCTCTTTCATCAATTTCACCTAACACCTTTGAACATGAAGCCTACATTCAGTTTGTGCTCATGAACAACAGACATTACAACTTTCAGACTATAAGTGCCCTTGTCAAGGCAAAAAAACCTAATGACAATTTCAACCATGTAAAAATATGCTTGCAGGGGAAGTGCAGACAGACTCCCCTCACAAAGAAAACTTCACAAAGACAGAAATGAGCAAATAGTGTAGCAGGGACTTTTCAGATAAAACTGAAAGATGTTCATGTGGCCAGATTATTAAAATTGACATGTCATCAGTGAGACATGCCCTTCATCTAGATCCCCAAGTCAGGAAAATTCATAAGCTCACACTTGAGGTTCCATATGTCCCTAAGAGCTGTGGATGACCCCGAGACTTGCTTTAGGTGCTTTTCTGACTAGGAATAGGCTTTCTTCCAGCCATGACATCAGAAAGCTTTTAAAATTTCCAGTGAGAATTGCTGGGAAATCACATGATAGATGAGGTCCTGTCCACTAAGGCAGTTGCCATCTTTGGAAAAAGGTCTTGGAAGAGCTCCAGTGTTGTGACAACAGCTGCCTGAACATTTACAGCAATGCATGTGGTTGTATAGCAGACAACAAGGAGCAGTTAAGTGTTGAAATGGGCATCACGTAAAAACAGTACAAGATTTGTTGTCCAGGGCGAAGTATGTGATACTGCATAAACAAATCCTGTGGGTGAGTTTATCCAAGAATTTCCTGATGTTTTGAACAAGGCTGTTCTTGTGCCAAAGGACCCCAGTGGTGTTGCTGGACTAGCAATGCTAGTGATCTTCAGGTAGCAAGTGGGTTTAAGGATGTAAAGGAGAAATAGACAAAGACAAATTATTGGGAGCAAAAGGAAATTTCAAAACAGCACCCATAATGTTTCCAAAAAAGGTGTATTTTGACATCATTCTTCATCCCTGACTGCTTGTTGTTAGTGACAGTGGACTCCCTATGTGACAGAGCCATGAACTGTTTAGGGACAGATCCTGCTACAGAGGAAAATAATTTTGGAGGGTTGTACAAACGTCGGAATCCATCCTCTGGGAAAATGACCTTGTGTTAAAAGGCACAAATTGCTTTCTCTGAATACTAGATTGCATTTTGTTCTTCCTGACAAAGTATTGTTCTCTTAAGTACTGTTTTTGAGGGGAATTAAGACATCTATGTGAAATAATCAAGAAGGCCATGAAGAAGCTGCTGACCTTGGGAAAGATGAAATGCCAGAGACAGGAAAACCTCAGGTTCACATCTACTTGGAGAGTCAGATAACAGCAGCTGAGTCATCAGTTGCAAGAACAGGTTTATCAATACCAAGATGTTTTGCCAATTTTTCTTTTCTGTGCTTTACTTAAGATCAGAGAGTCTACAGAAACTTGGCAGAGACTAACAGGAAGAAAACAGACTATGTCACTGATAATCTCATTGACACACAGAGAACCTGAACAGATCAGCCTGCCTCTTTCTACTCAAACTGACATAAACCATAAACAATGTCACCCACACTGGCTTTTAAACTGTTTTTAACCATTTGCCTTAAGCAATAATCACTTGACACTGGGTGACTACTAATTGTGAAAGCAGACATCAAGATCCCCAGTGCCTCACTTATTAAATGGATAACATTGATACTAGTGGTGGAGAAGACCTCAGGGATGATACAGATCATCCATCTGCTCTGTGAAGATTGCCTCTGCATCATAACCTTCTCTTTGTTGGGGGAGTGCAAGCAGTAGCACACCTGGAGCTGGACTTGAAGACGAAAAGGCAGTATGAGATGATGACATGCTTTGGAATATTTGTGTGAAACACACTGTAGAAGTACAAGCAATTACTTTTACTGTATTTTTGCCTTTTGATTCTAACACGCACATGAGGTGTGTTCTCTGTTACATGCTGGCTTGCTTTTTTAAATGCAGGTATAGGACCTCCAGGTCCAGGCACATTTTCCTTCTTGCACGAATAGTGGGTCAGTGTTTAGTTTTGCACTTGATAGCTGTTTAACTCCTATGTCTTCCTCAGTCATCAGAGCACCTGTGCTAATTAGGTATCACATGGTGAGCTGGTTATAAAACACTCATTGTCTCCTTCATGAATGTAACACTGTATGTGCTCTTACAGTGTATTCAGGGACTTTGGCATTTCTGCACCTGTACGTTAATGATCACATTTTAAGTGACTTTTTCCTCCCGTTTTCTTCCATTACTCACTTTACAATGCTTTGAAAAGAAAGGCTTTCAATGCACTCCCACGGGCACAGAGGGTGACAGGCTAATGGCTTTGACAGGATTCAAACAGGTGTCACACAGCAGTAACTGGAAACCCAAACGTCCATGGTATGTCCCTTATCACAAGGTGTCACTATGGCTCTCCTCTGCTAAGCAGCTTCATTTAGTAAGTCTCCTGCTTATACTTATTTTTCTACCATGGACTCATTATTTGGGATAATACTTGTTCCTTCTGTTGCAATAAAACTATGAGTCAAGACTTATTTGCAAAGTTTCCCTGCAAGTTTCTTCTCCAACGAACATAAATGCTTATGTGGAAAGGATTGGGTGAGGCATTAGTTTGAACACAAGTCCACACTACAACTGTCGCTGCTCTCGTTAGAGGTACTGTACTGCTTCTGTGACTGCGATAGGAAAGGGGAAGAAAGATGAGGGTGTAGGCTCAGGCAAAGTTGATAATCATATATATGAGTACTAAATTTACAGTGTTTATGCTGAAGCCAGGACACCAACAAAGTTAGATATCAACTATGAAAACAATAAGTGGCACATTAAAACATCTTATAACCTAATGAAAAGCTATAAATTTGTGGTGAATCAGGGGACTGATATTTTTTTTTTGTTATAAGCCAACTGGAAAACGCTGATGAGAGAAGAGTCCTTTCTCTGCTGTTGCAATTATTTATAGTGTGTGTTTTAATTATTTTTTCCCTCCATTACTCCTGCTTTTTATTGCAGAACTGACTCATTTTCTCATTTAACAAAATCCAGCCCTCAAGCATCTCACTGGCCTCTGGAAAAGAATTAACCCATTTGAAGTCAGCACTAAAGGTTTCAAGCAGGTGTCCAGAAGCAGGTGTGAACTGCTCTCAGTAATTACTTTCAGATCTCAATTTGTCCTTCCATCTCTATTTGAAAGCTAACCTTAAAAAGCAAATAGCACGTATCCCGTGTCATCTTCAAAGCATGTCTAATTCAAAGCAAGAATGGTTACCACACAGTAACTCCTCCAATTTTTCCTGTCACTGAAAGCCCTTGCAGATGTTTCTGAGATGTAAGAAATTAGGAGCAGTGAAGGTTTTACCTGAGGTGTCAGAGTGCTCTTGAGAGAGGCTATGACAACACAGGTCCATTTTAGAACTACAGCTGAAGAGTTTGTGTTTGGCCGGAATTTATGGACAAGTCAGCCAGCATTACCTGGCCACAGTGATATCCAGTGGAAAAAGACTTTAATATGAGCCATAATGAACCCATATTTCCTTTCTTTCTCTAATGGGGATATATTTCAAGTTACTGTAGTTTAACAATAATACTGTTACTTGACAGTTACTTCACAATAGAGTGTAGTCTCAGACACATTTTCTTCCTTTGGCAAATACATTCTCAGAGCAAAAATTACAAGGCAAAAAAAGAAATTACAGCTCCGAGCAATGTGATTACAGCAAAGATAAGCAGGAATTAGACCATACAAAGAATGTAATTTTAAGCTTTTACGATCACAGACTAGATGTTGCAAAATGCCTATGACAGATTATATTAACCACATCTTGGCTGCACACGAAGAACAGTGCTTTCTCATCCTCCTGCATGCAGTAGGGTTCCAATCTTTTTCCCATATTAAGATGGCATTTTTGAGGACACCTTGGCAACTGTGAAATGGTGTCTTGGTCTTGGATTTGAGTATTTGATACTTTTAAAAATTATTTTTATTGAAGAAAATATAAAAAAATTCCCTTAGGCGTCAAAGTTAGAATTTTATTGAATTTCTACCATCCTGATCTGAAGTTTTTCAGCTTATTTGGTTTCTCCTACTTTATAACGCATGAAGACTGTTTAAAAATCTAGCTTTTGCTGAGGAAAATGAAACTGTCATCATAAGCGTAAAAATACTTGACCAGGCTTTCTAACTTCAGGGATTCTAATTTGTCACCTTAAAAAAGATCACAGAAACTCAGAATATTATACTAAAAGGGTTTCTCAAAATTCTTGAAGTTTCTTTGCAGCTATGTACAATCCTAAAAAGTATCCAACCAGAATTGTCCTAAATCCAGATGCATTATAACCTTTCAAGTCATCTTTCTGTGACCTTTATTTATAGTTAGGCTTTCTAAACACTGATTCAATCTATTAACTGAAAAGTATTTGCTGAACAAATCAATCATTTGCTGTTCTCTTTTAGCTTAAGTTGCTTATGCCATCTCCAGTTCCACAATTAAACACCCATGGGGAAGTTAAATCAAGCAAGACACAAGCAATATATCTGATAGCATCATAGCAGCATAGAATGGTTTGGGTTAGAAGAGGCCTTGAAGATCATCTAGTTCCAAACCCTCTGAGACACATGCCCATGGCAATCCCCTCCCACTGATGAACAAGGTCAAGGTTCACCCCAGGCTCTGCCTGGACTCATCCTCCCAAATGACCCTCTCTAAAGCTTTAATGTCTCTTTCTGACAGTAAGCAGCTTTATTTTTTACATGTAGGAAAAATGAGTGAGACAAACAAAAGAAACCCTTGAAGCATAGTGGATAGCCAGCCAGTTTTCAAACAATGGCACACCCTGTTATGAAGCACAGAGACATATCTGTCAGGATTTGTCCATTTAAAAGGTCATTAACTAGCCCAGCCTGCATGTTTAAGCCTATGGTTGATAGCAGCACTGGCAGGCTTACAAAGTGAATTACGTTGGCAGCTACAATAACAAATAGCGTGCATTTTCAGTGTCTAAGCACAGCACAGCCGAGCTCATGTGTTTCTGTAATTGTAATGTGTTGCAAAAATTCACCACACTCAGTCACCTGCAGAAACCTATTGCAACTAGTGCAGCAAGGCAAAAAGGAGGGAGGGTGCACCTAGAAGGCCAGCGAATCCTCATACGAACACATGAACATGAACAAGGACTGCCAGACCCTGGTACTGCTGATGGGACCCCCTCCTCCTGGGGGGGTGTTTGTTGTCTTTTTTTTCCAACAGTTGGACACTTCTGCTGAAGATGAAACCTCTTCTCAGAAGGAGACCTTCTGCAGGTCTTTGAGAAAGTAATGTTTTAGTAATAGGAGCAGTCAAGTTGCACAATGTTTGGTGCTACAGAATTACGTGTAGGTAAGGTCACTGGAAGTAGAACTGGAAGTGGTGCTTCAACAGTCAAGGTGCTTGACGGGTTTAGGTTGAATTTTAACATAAGTGAAGAGGTTGCACTTTCAACCTGGTCTGACTGGCTGTGACAGAGCTCTCATTCCATTCCAGAAAGAAATACTACAGGTACTTGTAGCGTTATAGGAAGGCTGAATTTCCAAAATACTGGCTGAAGAACAAAAGCTATAAATACCAGTAATGACAAGGTATTCATGGATATATTAACCAACACATTTCTCCATCACAGTTACAGGCAGTCAATGAGATGTTACACTGCGGGATTTCAGCAAATGAAAAGGGCATTAAGAGAGAGATGGTTAATGGAACAGAATAATAGAAAGTAACTGCAGAATGATCACAAATTGATTCAACTTACATTTAAAATCAAAGAATAAATAGGAGTAGGTCTTTAGATAAGGATTTGGATTTCAGAAAAGCAAATTTAAAAAAGCTAAGGAAGCTGATTAATAAAATCAGTTGGACTGAGGTGAAACAGAAGCTTGACTGTGGAAGGAGAAAGGAATTTTCAACTGTTTGAAGAGCTAAAAGTAACAGCAATATTTATCCTCAGCCACAAGGAAAACTTACAGACGTAGATTCAATACTTAAGTAAATAATATCTTCCTTTAAAGGGATATTAAAAATATATTATACACTTGAAAAAGGATATAAGCAAAAGATATAAAAAAAAAGCTTGCAAGAACTAGAAAAGCAAAAGGACAGATGAGTAAGTAAAGTTAGATTTCATAGGTTAAGAAATACAAGGGTAAAAAAACGAACTTCCAATTGATCTCAGCTAGATCCTGCAAGGATACAAAACCAAACAACAAAATGCCATTTGGAAATATACAGCAAAAGGAAACAAGGGAAAAAATTTGCTTGCTGGTGCTGATGATTGGGTAACCTGTAGATTACAGATGTAGGTGTGATCCCAAAACTAAAGGAACAGTTTACCCAGATTTTCAATAAGCGTGAATGTGCTGACAGTGAAGGCAATATATAGAATGGGGATGAGGATATGGAAATTAAAGCTAGGCCCTGGAGGAAAGAACAAAACTAAAGAAAGGTTCCAAATGAGTATGGGAAGGTAGTGGGAGTAACCTCCAGGCCAGAAATAAGGTTTGGTACATGATGTAGGTGCTTTTGTGAGCTGTTTTTAGGAAATCTCCCAAATCAAATGTGGTACTTTCTAAATGGATACTTCTTATAAGGAGAAAGGAAGGGGGACAGAGGACCAGAAAACTTCTCCAAAAATGATCCAAACAAATGTCATTATTTGACTATGGTAGTATGGCTTCACCTACTAAACTACTAAACTACCTACTAAATACAAGTGTCTCCCACTGGTTTTCTTACCGCTCCTGGCTTTGCTGAATTCCAGCTAGTTCTGTGAAAAGTCCAGGAACAAGGAAAGCACAGGAAGAAAAAGCATGTAACCATGTCATGTGTGTACCTTCTGGTTGTATTTATACAGGACTTTTCACTAAATTATTTTTCTGTTGCTTTTTATGTCACAGCTTCCTGAAAACATTACTGCTTTCAGAAAACAGAAGTGCCTGAACAAGAGTTACTCGTTTGTCAAACATGACAAGAGACTTTCTGGCAATATGCCTGGATAGATGCCTGAGCATACTGGTTTGACCTCATCTGATCCTGCTTTGAGCATATGGGTTGGACTAGAGCCCTCCTGATGCCTCTTGCAAAGCTGATCTCTATCAGACACTTACTCTCTGAGTACAGCACAGTATCCAACCTTCAGGCTATTCTGACTACCATGTAGTACCCCAGCTGGACAAAAAGTAGAGACATGTGAAAGTAGCTTGCGCTCATTCTTCTCACTGCAGACATGTGCTTTCACCCTGATTACAGAAAGGAGGGATGAGGAACAGCACACTGCCTGTCTCCTTCCTGAAACCACCCTGCAGTCCCTGCTTTAGCATGAAAGACAATCAAATAAATAAATCAAATTCCAGACTACAGCCTTACTGGCCTCCGGGGACAATATACTACAACAGAATAAATCTGAAATGATTGTTGCCAAAGTGTGGTTCCCTGCCCACTGCTTCTCCAGGTTTGATGAGAGTGACCCACTGAAATGGTGAAAAGGGAAAACACCACTGGGGTCTGTGCAGCTCCCCTCCAGTGAGCAACCGTATGACTGAAGCATCCCCTAACAATCCACTGGTGTACACTGTCTAGACAGATACTCAAAGAAAGCTGAAGAAATACTACAATACATCCAAAAGTTTAAGCCACCCCCCCCAAACATATTCTGAAAGTGACAGTAAATTCTGCATCCTGCCTGAGAAAGCTTTGGTGCATATATCCAACAAGAGCTTTCTTGGCTGCGTTTGCAAGAGTTGGTTGGTCTCCAAGACTTACTAATTCCCAAGGCTGTGTTCAAAGAGTCAGGAACAGAACAAAGACCAAGACCTTTCTGATAAAGAAAAAGAAGGCCCTGACTAAGTGTGTGTTATGGGATCTGCCCCCTGCCACAGCAAGTGTTTATCTGTCTCTCGAGGGTGGGCTTGAGCATGGGTAAGACTTGTTCTGCTGGAAAGGGTAATAGGCTTCTTAACTGAACAGGAAAGAAAATTTAAAGCCATTTTTCCAATGAGATGTGGGTTACAGAGAAAAGCTCACCAAAATTCTGATTTTGATTTACTATTTTTATTATTGGACAAAAATAATAAATTCTATTCTTCTCCTACCACTTATCTGAATGGCTTCAGCATTAATTTCTGTACCTTTTTCAGCTGTTCAGTGCTTCATGAGTGCCGCTGTTAAGTACTTGATGACCCTATGGTCTCTGGATATACTGCCTAAACTATATATCCAATGGCCCACTGTTATAGCACAGCCAGAATTGCTTGTTGCTCCAAAATGGTTCAGTTCATTTCAGGAACACCTTTGTGACAAACATTTTTATTTCACCTATTAATAATGAAATAGCTCGAAGGTAAAAACCAAAACCCCAAATACTGGAAATTCCCTAGAGGTAAAAATTTTGTTTTCCCATCATCTCTACCTTTAATTGGACAAACAGAAAATGAAAATGAAAACATCTCTGCAAAGGTTTCTCACTTTGGCACATAGGGAGTCTCACTATACCACAGAGCCACAGGGCTCAGTAAAGTGGCTGAAAACATAGGTCAGGCTGGATTACCTGAAGTGGAGCCCAGCCAGAGCACAAATGCTAAAACTAAGCTTGTAGGAAATGTCACTGGATCTTTAATTATTAAAGGTAGGCAGCATCTTGATCCCTTGTTGTTGAGAAAAGCAGATTATACACATGCATGCAGAGATGGGGGCTATACCTTTGTGCAAAGTTCAGTTGTGCTCACAATAAATTTTAAAACATGGTCAGCTACTCACTATCATTCCCATCCTAGAACCCCTGATTGTGTGAAGTTACCAGATTCAGAAAGGGCAGTTTTCAATTATATTCTAAATTCAATCCTTATTTCTTTTTAAAATTTACCAGCTTATTATAACATAAAAATGCTCCCTTTAGGATTTGAGGGATTTTTTTCAGAATTAGAAACACAAAAAATGATTTCATAGCTGCAGGAAGGCACGCTTTCTGAGATGAGACTTGTTTACATAAACACATTATTTAAATACAGTGGCAGTCTCTTTCAAATAACTGGAAGGTTACATTCAGGAAACAAGGTGCTAAGATTTCTTAACCTCCCCAGAGTAAAGAGCTGTCACCACCTTCCTGAAACCCACTGCTCCCCCTCAACCTTTTCAACAGCGTGCAGCTGAGGGGTGGAGGAAGGTGTGAGTGAAGAAGCAGGCATCTTGGACCACGTCCCCCAGGACATGGCATAGCATGGGATCATAGGGTTTAGTAGAGGTACACAACATATAGGTGGGAGGAAAGTGGAATAAAGTTAACTAAGACCTGCAGTCTGCAATCAGTTGCTCTTTCCAAGTGATTTCCATTGCTGTAAAATGAGGGCAGGAGACACTGTGCCTATATGGGTATGTGTTAGCCTCATCTCCTCGGGGTGCAGATGACACAAAGGCCACAGGGGAACTCAGTGTGCTGTTGGAGAAGCTTATGTGTTCCAAGCTGGTAGTTCAAATTTATATTCACAAGACCCTATTTGCACTTTCTTGTTCTCTGAAATCTTCTTTTAGGAAAGCAATTTACTGTTGTCAAATGAGGTATGTTGAGGTAAGCAGACTGCCATGGTCCTTCCAAGCAAAAAGAAGAAATTCACCTAGAGGGAGCTTTTGTCCCATTCTAATCTTTGCTGAACCATTTTGCACTAGCACAGCCATTGGCTGTTTCTGGCCTTGTTTTTGTTGTCTAAGCTAGGAAATGGTAGAGAGTTAAATGTCTGAAGCATTTTCTAGCGTGAAAGGACTCGGCAACAGTGGGAACATGTAATTGAAAGGGTGTCTCATTTTCTGGTTGGTTTGTTTCCGAATTGCTTGTGATCACTTCTTAAAACAAACAAACAAACATATAACAAGACAAAACTGAAAATCTGCCTCTGAGTGCACTTGCTGCTGGAAACTGGAGGATTCAAAGAAATTACCTGGACATTAAGCTTTAATATTTTATCATATATCACATATAATAAAGCAATGCTTCCTTCTCCTCCTTCTTCTGTGGGAGTCACTCAGCCCAACACATTTCACCGAATCTAGAAAACAAGACAGCATGAATGAACCCTGTAACCAGGAAAAAGGAAAGCTCAGCTATTCAGGTAGAGGATTCAGCAGTTTCACCGTTCCTCCTAGGAGTGTCTCTGCTTTCCAACTTCAAACCTTCAGACTTTGAAACCTTCAAACCTGAACTGATATTTCAGAGTAGAGCAAAGAGTACATACTGGCCATGGGAGAAACGCAAACTGGGTACGATGGTCAATATCTGCTACCTGGGGTCTACATTATGGTGTTTCCATCTGATGGGTTAAATTGCTAGAAGTAATAAGCAGGTTTCTAACTTTTGGCTATATCTTTTTCATTACTGCCTCTTAGGTTGGTATCATGCTGCTCCTGTACTGCTAGATGGAATGGTGGAAACCTGTCCACCTCAATCCAATCTCAAGCAGTAGCAGAATCATTAGATGAGTTACAAGTTTTACTTGTGGCTACACTGGAGACACAATGTTGGGATATAAGAAACTAAACTGGAAATTGCACTCCATTTTACTCTGTGAATGTCAAGACTGGGTGGAACATTAAGGTAGGGTTGTTATAGCAACATGATAGTTATCTCAAAACAACTCTGATTTTTGCAGAGATTGCCTCAACAAGGCAAGGTTTGAGGGGTGAGGTAGCGTCTTTCAGTAAAATAGCATGCAATGGGAAAGAGAAATCAAACAAGTTTTTGGACAAATCAGGCCTTCTTGAAGAACTGTTTATGTTCTTGAAAGTTTGCCTGCTTTATGCAGTTATTTCAGTTGCCCTCAAAAGAATTTGTTATCAAACTCTTCTCACCTATGTCTTCAGTCTGTTCTGGATACAATACTCCTTTGACAGACAGACTACCACACTGAGATAGATACACAACTGCTTTCAGAGGTGCTGTGTAGTGGGAGACTACAGTGGGAGACCAGTTAGCTATCAAAAAGAGCAGCTGGACAGGACTAATAGAAAATAGTGTCTGTCTCACATTCATAGAGTCCAGCTCAATAGAAATACAATAACATTTTCACACTAGTTTCCATGACTAAATACATTCAGACAAAAAAACCCAAACAAACAAAAACAAAACCAAAACCAACCAACCAAAATCCAAACAAAGGAACAAACAAAAACCACAGCACCAAAACAACCTCAAAACCTGAAAATGACCAGCAAATTTATTTTTCCCTTTAGTTACTGTATTTATGAAGTGGTGCCAAAAAATCCTGTGGCAGGAGCTTTTGGTGGGCAGAAATTATGTGGACTGAAGGGAGGTATGAAAAAGAAGGTAAGATAGACAATGCAGGGAAGGAAAAGAAGCAACGTATCAAGGACCAAGGGTAAGATCATGAAACACAAAAAAAGCTTAGAAAAAATTTAATGTCCAGCTGGTACAGCATGAGGAAGTCAAGTCACTGCTGGACATAGGTACAAAACCAAGAATGTGAAACACAAAGAATGCCTGTTCCACGTGTAGTTCTGCCCCTCTGCAGGGCTGACTGATATCACTGCTTTGGTGATATGCAGCAGACCTGTTACATAGAAAAGCTGAATTTGGTCTGCACCATACTTGTGTATCCCTGTTCCCCACCGAGAAACCCTGAGTTCGTCAAGACCATATTTAAGTTTATAGCCCTTGTAGAACCTGGTTTAATTCATTTTTCACAGAGCTCTGAAGGAAATAGTAATATTCTTATGTTTTCACATTCCTGCAATTTACGTATTTGTCATCCCCAATGCCAACAAAGGGCTCTTCTACTTTGCTGAGCAAGTACACCAGTGAACCCAGAGACCAGTTAAACCCTGAGAGAATACTGACCAGAGTCCAGAAACATCCAGTGCACAGGAAGAAAATCCCAGCAGCAGATCCTGGCGAGCAGGAAATTCCCCAGCTGGGCATGAACAATGAGATTCAGCTTTGGCACTGCAGACCTCTGCAATGCACACATGCACTCACAAGGTGAGCCTCTATGTGCTCACAGGCAGCATTATCCACATTTCTGCCAAGCACATCTGCCTCTAGATTTGGGCTCATGCCAGGGGAGCAATGTACCCTCCCACCTTTCTGCAGCATCTCAGTGTTGTTTCCTCTGTACAATGCTTCCTCTGATGCTCACCCCAGGAGAAGAGGATGTGGGGCCATACATGGGTTGCAAAGGAAGGCCTGTGCTGGCTGCATCGGCTGCACTGTGAGCTGGGGTGGGAGTGTGAGGTTGTGGAAGGACAGTAGTGAGAGTCAGAGCCATGCTGACTGCTGGGATTGGATCTTCTCTGGAAATGATTTCAAATAGCCTGGGCACAGGAGCAGCACTAAGAATTTTGGCAGAGGCATCTAGTAAAGGCTGCGGTAAGTGGTGACTTTGATTAAGAAGTAGTTTAGCTTAGATTACAAAACTGGATATGAGGAACCTCTCAAAAAATCTCTGCATGGGGAAAAAAGTACAGGAGATGCTTTGTGAGGAACAAGAGTCTGAAGTTATCATTGTGGAGTTGGGGTTAACCTGGGCAGGCTATGTGACACTAGTGCTGAACTTGTATGGGACACCACAAGCAGGATTAAACAGACTTTGAGTTTTAAAATCTCTTCAGCATGTCAGCTCTCCTCACTCCACATTAGCAGAACAGATGTCTGAGGCTGCATACCAGTCAGGCTGGGCATCTTTCAGTCTCTGCTATGAACAAAGGGATAATGGGCCTATTTTCTCTCAGCGCTTGTTCTGTTGTTCGAAAACTACAACATTTAAGGCAATGGCATGAAGTCTTATTTAGCAGCAAAATGGAAAAGGTACAAATTTCTCTCCCTTGTGTCCTGAAAAGCTATTTTTAGTTTAAACAGAGGGGACAGTGCTTCAAGGGATGAAAGATCAGTGAATCACTCGTGCTCTTCCCTGCTCTGCCAATGGTTTTCTGTGTGACATCTTTTAACTGGTCCAAAGTTTTTCCCCACCTGCTGACCTGGGATACCCTGGAGCAGGTTGATCTGATTTTCTTCCTGATCATCTTGTTTTTACAACCAAAATGTGACCCCTACTTTATATGTATGCACTGTTTATGCATGGGCTTCTTCAGCAGCCTTACTGGTATTCACTGCTGCTTTCTTTTATTCCACACTGAACTTGTGAAATTCAGAACATGAAGCATTTCTATAGTGTAACAGGACTTTCATAAATGATGGACTTTACAAAAGACATGCTTAACCATGCTGTCCAAAATATTTCTTTCATGTTTAAGTTGCATTTTTTTAAAAGACTTTGAGGTGATTTTGTATGAATCAATCAGGGTGTTTCAGAATTATGAGAATAACACATTTAAATAGTAAATAGTTGTGCCAGCTTATCTAGTACCTACATTTGCAAACTAAGCTATTTTCCTTGTGGAATAAGAAGATTACCAATAATTTTTAGTATGAATTTCCTTTATCATTTTTCTTTTACTTCTAGACCTTGCTGTTGCTATCATCACCTTCCAAACATAGATATATGCAGCAGTTAGCATTACTGACTATATATTATACCTGGAAATAAGCAATTAACTGAGGCAGGTTTTGTTAATCAGAGATTTAAAAATTATGTGTTTTAAAGAGTGATGTTATTCATCTAAGTGACCTTAGAAAAGCAAGATAGCAATCCAATTCTGCATTCCTGTAAATAGAGTGCCATGAAATTCAAAGCTTATGTGAAAGCATCTAATATTACAAGGATGCCAAGTTCATCCACATCTCCCCTAAAGCAGTTTCCACCAAAAAAGTTGGCCTAGCATCCCCTTTTCTGAGAGTGGAAGTATAGCTAGATGATTTATTCCTGGAGTGAAAAATATTTCCATAGCTTTAAACAATATCAGGAGATATGACTGTCTTGCTGCCAGCTCTGTGGGCAGTTTAATAACCCTGGTAATGATGTATTACTGCATGCCAGAGGCTGGTGTTGACTCTGGATGGCTAATCTTGGTCTGCAAAGGGAGCTCTCTTGCTTGGGATCCAGAAGAAAGATGATACACTCAGAGAGAGGGTACCAATGCTTTGGTCTGGCTGTCCCAAGGCATCCCAAGGTAAAGGTATGTGAGTGGCCTGGAAATACCCAGGGATGCAGACTTAGGCCCTGAGTAGTTTAATGATAAACTACTAAACACTACAAAGCTCTATAGTAATCCTGATTTATATTATCTTAAGGTAGCCACCCCTTCAGATAATAACCTTTCTTCTCCTGCCCCTCTTCTCATTTCTTCTTGCCAATCACTTTCTTGGAAGCAGTAGAGTCTTTTCCCTTATTTGAATGTTGCACTGTTTACCTACCTGCATCTGTTTTTTAAAAAGAATCACTGTATTTGAACTGAGTGTAAATTCCTAGGCCTTGATTACATACTGCACTCTGAATTTTACATAGGCAGTAAAAATTAAAACAATAGTTTTTTTTGGAGTTGCAGGCATGGAAAGAAAAGGTTAAGATCCCTACCTGATCAAAGCTCTTAAAATGCAGCCAAACAAAGTGTCTTATTGGGCTACCTGATTGACCTGAAAAACCACAATGCATTTTCACCTAGCATTGAGATATCCAAGAGACTGGCATGTTACTGAAAAGGTTGTAAGGAGACGGTTTCCCATTCCTGCACTGGAAAACATCAGAATAGATGGATATTCACTATAGAAGTTTGTATTGATCACTGTGGTCATTAATCATACTTGTTCATGAATAATGTGTGTTCTGAAGCATAGGACAGATATTTCCTATTAAATTGTAACTCAATCATGCAAGTCTTGGGGGAAGCAAAACCGCTCTCATTGATTAAGGACATTGTGGCATACAGTTCTGCCATTACCTTGGCAGTGCCTTCTCACAACTGTTGTCAGAAGTAGATGACCTAATACAGGAATCAAATAGCTCTGGTAAATATTTAAAACTTTGGCTACAAACCAAGGGATATGGAGACTAAACTTTCGCTTTATTATTTTTAATGTAGCTATAAAAATAGCTGTGGCTTTTCTGTTTAGGTTGGGCTAAAATGTAGGTATTGACCCTACCTCCAAACACAATATAAAATGCAGAGTCCACTTAGTGCGCTGTCCCAGCTCCAGCAGTGAAAGGTAAAAAATGCTTAGGGGAAATTTATAAGAAATAGTTCAATAAGGCATGAACCTTGCCCTTGTAGGTCTTCAAAGCCCTATTGCAGACTTTGTATCCAGTCCTTCATGTAGGATACAGCCCCCTCACATGAAACACCAAGTTTTGCTGCTCTTCATGTGTCACATCCAAACAGTAGCACAACCCAGCTTTGGAAGGCTCCTCTTTGCAACTCAGCGCTACTCATCATTCCCTTATTGTCTGCTCAGCTCAGCATATACAAACTGCAAATAAATAATGAGACAAGAAGATGAATTCTGGGACCAAGAAATACCTTATTTTTCAGAACTTGTGGATTTAATCCAACAGCAAGCTCTGAAGCTTGATCATTGTGTTTTCTTGAAACAGTAAAGAACAGTTCTTCACTCCCTGCTTAGACTTATTGTCTGCAAATATGAGCCTGTGTGCAGGTCTTGTCATCTGATTCATTTGTTTTAGTAGTCAGTATAATATGAATTGACTGCTATAAAATGCATATTTGTTTCACAGCCAAGCTGCAATACAAAATATATTTCCAACTCCTTTGTTTGTTTGTTTGTTTTTTTCCCTGTTTATTAATATATGAAGTCCAATACTATTACTCTTACTGAAGTCAGTAGGATTGCCTTGGCTAAGGAGAGCTTTAATTTACATGAGATTATCAAACTGCAGCCTTTGTGGACAGCCTACATTTAGAAGGCAGGCTTTTGCAGCAGCCAGAGATGGAACCAAGATGTGAAAGATGATAGGAGAGGATGATTCTGCTTAGCAGCACAGCAACAGGAGGTGCAGAAAGCAAGGGGTGCTGAAGCCTAGTACCCAGGTGTCTCCTGAGTGCCCCTCATCACTCAGACCTTACATAATTACTACCTATTCTGGTCACTTTGACTTTAACTACCTTTGCTTCAGCACCCCAGTTGTAAATCGAGGGTGACAACAGCAGTCAATTTTACCCAGTTGTTATGACAATAAATATATGATGTATTCATATACTGAGGTGAGCAATACAAGAAGTCCATGAGGAAAATGATATTTCTGCATTTAGTCCAGCACTTACCCAGGTTGCAGGAAACAACAGAAGGAAAATATTGACTAAGAGATTTACTTTGGGAAACAAAGTCGGAGATTTCAAAAGTAAATCAGTCATCGCAGAAACAGACAAGAAGGCAGCTTTATACACATGTATTGCCTTATGGTGCCTTAACTATTGTGACATTGTTCTTTAATTTCATGTCATGTTTCATCCCTATATTCATGGCTTCACAGAGATTTAGGAGTGTATTGTGTATATTTCAGGAAAACTGACCTTCAAAAGAGTCATCACACTACAGTTTTTGGCACAGGTTCTAAAGTATCAGCCCAGGGCTATCGAGAGCTTGAGAACAAACTGTTGCCCTTTGCAGGGGCTTGTACCCAGGGCAGCAGCGCAGCCCAGCTAATCATCAGGGCCAAGCGCACATTTAAATCATGCAGAAATTAGAGATAGAAGAGGGCAACAGGAACCTTCTAATGGCATGATTGCTTTAGCAAGGAGAACTGATGCTGCTGACACTTGCTGGCTCTTGGGCTAGCAATGAGCTCTTGATGTGGTGGTGAACCAACAAACGGTGAGAGACAAATGGGCTGCCAGTTTGTGGAAAGTAGAGCCATCATAGTTGTTGAGTGTATTAATGCCAAAGAGATCTTTGTTTCAAAACCTTTAACATGCACAAAAGCAGGAGGGAAAAAACAAAACAAAACCAAACCACCAAATCACCTACTGCTCAGTCCCTCTGAAATTAAAAGCCATCAGCAAGCTAATGACTTTTAAATCTATTGCACCAACATCTTATTACCAAATGTCTCTGAGCTACTGATATGAGAAACACATCTAACTTCAAATATCAAACTATTTTGCTATTGGTTTCTGGGTGATGTCAATACCTACCATGGATAAAGCGCCAGGTAACATAGATTAGCAAAGGTGTTGCTAAACCTCTAAGATCCTAAGGCTGAGACTTAGAGAAGAAAGAGAATGAGCACACATGAAAGTGAGAACATATGAAAAAGAGAAGTCTGCAGCTTTCATTTTTAGAGGTTACAAGTCTTGTTTCTGGCCACAGCATTTATGTGTTCTTTCCTGGCACACCCAGGGGTAGCCCTGAGACACACAAAACACTCCTTACTGTAGGAGATGCCTTGCACACCACTGAAATTTGAAGAGCTCTGAATCTTTAAAAGCTATTTATGCATAGTTTGTTCTCATGGGGAAAAGAATCTATCTCAGAAATCATCAGCAATCAGGAAGGATCTGTTGCAAGACACGGAGGTCACCAAGGTCAAATTGACACGCCTGTAGTTACTCAGATTCTCCTTGTGGCCCTTCTGATGGGAGATGGGAGTCACTTGCTAACCTGCAATCAATTGAGACCTCCTCAGCTAGCCAGGGCTGCTGATAAATGACTGCAAATGGCTCAGTGGGCACTTTTGCCAGCTCCCTCAAAACACTTGGGTGGATCTCATCTGGCCCCATGGGAATTATTGCATAAAGGAATTACATCATCCATTAGCAATATGTAAAAAATTATAAGTAAATATATATAAAATATGGGTTTGTATATTTACACGTATTTATATTTGACAAGGAAAGTGTCATATATTTGGCAGGGAAATTAAGATACTTTTTCTCCAATAAAAGAACCAAGCTTAAAACCTGCAGGAAGTTGATTTTGTGCAGAGCTTACATACTGTTAAATGCAATGTGAGAGTACAAGAAGAGTAAAATTTCACAGGAGGGGTTCTAGTCAGGATCTTTATTATTTGTTTACACTATAAATCCCCACATAAGTCTCCGAAGTTGGGGCATGCAAATGCTATAAGCATTTTCTAAACACCTTGCTGAATGAAAATGTGAAAAGCAACAGACAATCAAGCTCAACCTGCAAACGTGCCCTGTAAAATTGTTGATAAAAGCCATTTCCTGACAAAGCAGAATTAAAATGGTTCTCCCTGGTTTAGGCAATACAGGGAGAATTCAGTGGCAAAACTAAACTCCAGGGATTCACTTGAGGTCCTGATTTAGCACAACTGCAGGAAGAGAAAATCTTTGAATTGCAAATTGTGTTTGATGCACCTAAACCTTGCCTTGATACAGAGGTGACTACCTTAGCTGCCACCGTGGTCAGACAGGAGTGACAAGGGACCACATCTTTCTCTGACACTGCTATGACAAGGGTCACAGTGATCACCTTGTGGGGCAAGTACTGAGAGCCAGGGAGCTCAAACAATTAGTTTTCCTTCTCAGAAGTGCTGGCATCATCTGTTAATGCACCCACAAAGTAAACTGACTGCAAGGATGCCCAAACTATTAAAACTCAAGTAGGTTTTAAAATCTCAGGTTCACTGTCATCCCCGCTCTTACATTTTATTTCTATCCCATTTTATTTTTCTCTATTTCTCTTTTGTGTTTTTCCAGTGTCAAACTTAACAAAGACAGGTCAGTTACCCATCATACCTGATTAACACAAGTGCTCATTGCGAGAGACTTTGCTGCAGCCTGACAGAGAAGGTATAGTGAATGAAAAGCCTACCTTTTGAAAAAACTTCACTGAATTCAACATAAACAGAATAAATTAATTTTCCAAATAATTTTACTTTTTTAGTTTGTCTATTTAATTTTCAACAGCATTTTAAAAGGACTTTGACAGCAGAGGTTGGTGAGAGCTGGTTGGCATCCCTGCAGCAGAAATCCCAGATAATGGAGTATGATCTGCAACCACTTAATTTGTGTTCTTTCTTTTTTTTATCTTTCCTTATTTTCTGGTGTAAAGAACATCATCTAATCTTTTTCTACTTCTTCTGAGACACTTCTTTCTAAGCGTTTCCATCCACTCCAGTATTATGTACATACCTATGGCAATTTGTAATACTGTTTTACACTGTGGTTTCAGCTCAATGAAATGCTGAAGTGTTTAACTGCTTTCCTATACAGCAATGCCTTAATATGCTAATAGTCAAGCACTTGTGTTAGAACTTCCTTTAGTGAACACTATAAGCCAAACCAACCAACCCAGAAAAGTAATTTTTGCATAGTTAGGAAATAAGGTACTTTTCACCATGCTATTAAATTACAGCTAAAAGCATTAATAAAGAATCATAATCAAATTACATTTTCTACAGTATTTCACTACACTGCTTCAACTTGGCAAAAACATTTAATGTCATGAAAGATATTTTTGTATAACAGGAAAGTTATTTAATGTTAGTTTATTTTAGAAATAACGTACATTCATTCAAACAGAAACTGCATGATAGGTCTATATAAAGAGATTATTTTAATTCCTTCCAGATTCTCCTCTTGCAAATAAATCTCTGTGCCAAGTACAGCTCAGACAAGTAGCCCTGATTTCAACTCATCTACTCGCATGAGTAAAAATTACTTTCTTACATAGCAGCTACTGCACTGGGTCTTTAGGTATCGGGGTGTGAGAACTACACAGAAAACAGGAAACTTTACTGCTTTTCTTGCACCACTGAGAATTTCCATATATATCATTTGAAAAATTATACATATATAAAACTGCATATATAATTTGGAAGTTTATAAACCAGTTTAATACATGTGTGGAAATACCTTACATACTGGATATGAAATTATCAAGATGCACAGATACTCTTCTCACACCAGGACTGATGGAGCTTCCAAAACCATCTGTCAGGAAACTCTGTGGCAGCTTCTTATTGCATATATGTAACCAAGAAGACCTTGTTTAGTCCTGTTTAGGGATGAGGTAGAAATAACAATGACCACTTTCCTGACAGGCAATAGCTTCTTGTTAGCACAGCTGTCAGAAGATGTAGTTCAGCACATAAAGTAATTTCAGGCATGAATATTATTTCCTCAATTGCCTGTAACAAGTCTGGTTTGTTTTAGCTTATTCTACCAGTCAGTGCTTTAGAACTTTAGAAATACAGATTACATTTTTTCTGACAAAGTCTCACCTCTGTCATGCTGGCACTTTTTTGAACAGTTTTTCAGGTTACTGCAGATCCCCTGAATTTTCTAGAAACTCTGAAGGTGATTACCTAAAAAGCCATTTCATACAATCAAGTTTCATATTTCTCTTTATTTCCATACACTATTTTGTTGAGTTTAGCTGTATGAGTACAGGACCTACATCAGTAAAATATTACTATGCAAATAGTGACTGAAAAACATCTGGGCAATCTATCATTTTATTGAAGTCCTGAAACTAAACATTCCACACAACAAAATGGACTGGATTTCAAGAGAATAAATTAATGCATAATAAGATAAACATTTAGAAGCAGAGAAAAATAACTTTTTTTTTTTTTCCCTGAATCTGAGCTGAAAAATAATACAATATCTGAACTGAAACCCTGCATATTTTCTTTCAGCATAGAACAAATGGTTTACAGCTATATGATATGGTAACATTTTCTCTTTTGTTTGAAAGAGATTAGCATGCAGCTTACAATAAGCAAGAAGGGTCAAAATACATTTATTTTTTTAAAAAAAGTATCTATCTCCTTTTCCATTGTAATTTATGGAATAGCCTGACTTCTGAGAGGCCACCACATTGTTCTTCTCTGTCAATCATTCTATGGGAAACTGTTTCCCTGCAGGAATTTTATAATGATAAATTTCAACTCTGAAATTTCAAAATGCCCTAAAGTTTCATTTAAAATTTAGAAGACTGACAGTACCATCATTTTAGCTTGGAATGGCAAAAATCAGAAACTGTTTCTGAAGGGCACTATGTAATTTATTTTCTTCTATTCTAAAAGTCCAGTTATTCTCATTTTTATGGGGAGGACTTCAATTAAAAGTCTGTCTTCTTTCCTAAAAGAAACCAAACCAAACCGAAAAACATTTAAGAGCACAGAGAAAATGCAGCTCTGCCCCCTCTTGCTCAGTGATGAGATATACGGATTGTATTTTTCTAATATTCTCAATATGAATTAGCTGAAGCCAGTTAAAGATGGCGATCAGAGAAATACTGCTATCCACTTGGTTTTGGAGGAATTTAGGATGTGGAAATTAGAATTTAGCAGAAATTTAGAACAGCAACAAAAAACGAAACCAGATAAATTCCATAGTTCCATATCTCAAACACGCAAAGAAAGGCACCCACAGGGAAATCACCCTGGTTTTATTTTGTGACACTGAGCACATCAATTGTTCCCTGTCTCTAGCACACTTTCTCCTTTTCTAAGTTGTCCCTTCTTTAGTCAGTATCTCTTACCATGTGCCTATCCAATTACATCTTCCACTTTCTTTGGCAATTTCTTTCACAGAACAAAAATAGCCCATAATTAAATACTAAACCAAATAGTGTTTCCAGCATGTTACGCCCCGCAGGACATGAAATGACTCTTCTCTTTTTGGAGGGATATAAAAGAAGTCAATAGTAAAATAGATACCACGGATGAAGACAGAGACTTGAAGTGCTCCCCTTATCCTGCTCTTGCTGTTCACCAGAACCATGCCCATTTCTCTGCACCCCTCATGACGGACATAAACCTAAAGACTCTCTTGAGAGGTCCTACTAGCTCTGCTTCAAAAGCACTGCAGATGAGTTGGACATTTTGGGTAGTCCTTGCTTAGTTTAGGAAGCAAGAATTTAAAACAGTTTGATTTTTTTCTTACTTTGAATTTTATTTGAAGGGTGCAAAAGGGCATGCTCTCATTCGTTCCTTTTTCCAAGTAGAGCAGCTGAATTCACTCACAGTCCACTCGAAGCAAAAAGTCGGGTTCTTTTCATAGTTCTTTTTCCTGTTTTAAAGCCAATTGTTTGCTTCTGCCAACTCATAATTGCACAGAAAGGTTGATGTCTGTTAGTGTGAAAGGAGGTTTTCTATCATTATGTCTAATGGCTGTTCTGCTCTGTTGCTGATTATTCATTTACCTCTGATGCTTGTGGCTCTTGCTAGAAGGCTTGCAGCAGTTCGGTGTTATTTCCTACATATTTTTCACAGAATCATTTGTTTTCTGGTCCAGGGAAATGTCAACATCTTAATGCAATTTATTCTTCTGATTAATGAGACAAGTAAGACCACCCATTTTTCTAGTTTATACTAATTTTATTCAATAAGCTACAGTTGTAGGTATTCAAGACTATCTCAATTGAGAACAAACCTTGAAATTTTAATCCCTGTATAAAAAGGAAAGTATTTTTACCTGATGAGTCTCACTTTTCCTACCACCTGCTACAGGAAACAGAGATAGTAAGGAAAATAATTTTGCAATAATAGAGCAAGTGTGGCAAAGTGGTATTTTGTCTTTGTGCTTGCTGGGACCCACGAAGAGGCAGCTGGTGTTTGTTTGCCATGAACAATAGTTCTATAATTGGGGAATACAAATTACGACACCCTTCCTTTGAATCCCAAGACTGTGCCCAAAACACCATCATCCGCTTCAGAGACTAAAATTCACATTCTCTATGTTGAAAATAGTCCATTTTGAAAGTCCATTTAGTCAAATAGTCTTTTTCTATAAAGGCCGTAGAATTAAATCATTACTTACTTAATCTGAAAAAGGCCAAAATAAGGACATCAGTGGAGAGATATTTATAGAGTACACACTTGATCAAATCAGTACTGGTGAGTGAGATTGCATTTTAACCTACATTCTGACACCCTAAATACTTGGTTGACGGTCCACAGCCATAAGACGCACACATCCTCCCAGCAGACAGTTTTGGGTTTATCAGATAGTTTTACACTTAAAAGGAAGTTAATTTCTTTAAGCCTTAAGGATAAAGTTTTCTGCTTGAATTTTTAGCAGGAAGAACTTAACTGTCTCTTACAGAATAAGTAATGATTCAATCCATCTTAATCAGAGTGCATATCCTTCAGAGACTGAAGTTCTTGTGAAATCTCACCTGCAGCCCACTTGTAATGTCAGTTTGACAAAGTTCACTTGTTTAGCACCGTCAAAAATGTAGACTCATTTTGTCATCATCTCCATTATGCTTTCTCTGAAGGACACAAAGTTACCAGCCCAGATCTCTCGTCTGGTTTAAATAGGTATCAAAAGTATAATTTCTCATGGCAGTTATACTCATTATTTACTACCTCCTCTCTTGTATGGTCTGATATAGTACTCAGTCACTGTTGATCAATGTTTTTATACAGTCCTGCTATGTAATTTACATGGAGCTTGGCATCTTTGGCCCTGGTTTTACATGACAGCAGAAAAGCCTGTCCAAGTTCAAATTCTGTTGCAAAATTTTTTAAAAGACAATTGTTGAAAGATAACTCAGTTTTCAATGTTTAGTTTGTTCTGGCTGAGCAACTTAAGTTTTCTTCTCAAAGGAGTTATCTGTTAACTAGTTCAGCTGCCCATTCTTATTAAATGAAAAGTAATTAATCCTCCAAAAGCATTTCTTCACAACATTAAGGGATTTTATCAAATCCTCTCCATTATTATAGGGTGTTTTACTGGGAGTTTGGTGACTGGCACAAGACACCAGCATACCATGGATATGGACACTATCAAATTCTGAATTCAAAGTGCTGCAACAGAAGCTTAGAGCTTGGCAGCCCAAAACCTTCTCTGAAAAGTAGCCAGTTCTGTACAGCAAATGAAACGCCAGGAGCTGCAGTAGGGGAGAGTAATAGATTTGCTTCTGGATGAATATTATCATCCTGTAAGATGTGCTTCAGGACTGATTGTGTGGGTATGAACAAGAAGCTCAAAAACCCAAATTTTGCCATGCATGTGAATAATCCGTCATTTACCTTCCCCCAGTTTTACCGCTGCTAGTTGGCCTCATACAGGTTTTACTGGCATGCAACGCAATGTTCTGGTAAGTCTGAGTAGAATTTTTTAAAAGGCTGGATAATTTCATGCAATCATTAACCACCTCTTGCTGCTTGGCATGCTGAAATAATAAGGGTAATTGAATATCACACTTCTGGGTGTAAGCTAATTGCCTGCAGGGCTCTGGAAGATTTCTTCCCTCCACACCACATCGCATGATTGGATAGGTAATAGGCATTATGGGACCCTTCCACCTTCCTCAAGAACGTCAGTGCAGAAGACAAAATGTCAAGTTAGATGAACAAATTATTTAATCCAGTATGGCGAGCCCTCTGCTCCTGTAGTGCTGTGGTGAGCAACCGGTTGGATTCCAGGATATGCATCTGCCGTTGTGTAATGAGGTCCTGTGTAATTTTTAACCTGAAATGCCAGCAAAAGTCCCAGACTTCTCAAAATGCTCATTTCTATAGCAACCTCCATATAAAGTATTGTTCAGTTGTGAATTAATATGTATTTATGCTTAAATGAGAACTAGGAGTGACTATTCCTGGTTTTACAACCACACCATTCCTTGAATCCCTTTAATCTTTGCGTGCTGCTGAATGTCAGGTAATGGAGAGGCACAGTGTGAGCTCAATTAGTTTAAAATCTTATCAGTGTAATTGGGCAGGATGAGCTGTATTAGCTTGCCAAATAGGACTCAACACTTTGAAGTTATTTACTCAATTTTATATTCTTCCAAATGCAATTAATTGCCTAACCATTAGCAACTAATATTAATTAATTAATGGGGTTCCAACATAATTGTATGTGATAGACATCACCAAATGAGTCCTTAGAGATGACTGGAAGGTAGGGAAGGGGACTGCTACCATGAATACCAAATCTGCTCAGCAGACTGATTCGCCTAAAAACCATGTCCAGGAACAATTAGAAAAATGGGCAATGCTAAAGATGACTCTAGAGCACACACTGTCACACACATGGCCTCAGCATGGACGTGCAGGGTGTTATTAAGTTAGACTAGCCTTGGTGAAAACAGGACTCTCAAGAAGCTACCTACAATGACCTTACTACTTTAATCTGCCTTACACAAATAAGCACTTCACTGACTTCAACAAATTTCTGTCCTTCAAACTCTTTTTTTACTAGCTAAACATTCTTCCCTACAATTTCAGCTAATTGGGCTGAAATCTTTCCATGTAACAAGCCATTTACTCTGGGGATTGTTTGCCAAGAAGCTCTGCCCATGCTTGTCAGCACACGCCGCTGCTCCGTTTTCTTCCTTTCACTACTAAAATAGGCTCCACCTGAGAAAAGCAAGCACATCGAAGGTAAGTTCTGGGCTGCTTTGCTTGCTGCCCTGTTTTCTTGCAGACAGCAATGCAGAAGCTACACAAAATTATATCACTTACCACCCACTTAATTAAAGTCACAGAATACTGTTGCTATTATGCCATGAGAAGTTCCATTGTTTACAGTAGGTGTAAACTACATCTACTTCGAATGCCTGTCGTTACCTCCAGTCCTGAACCACCTTACTAGCTAGAACAGACTGTTATCCTGCCCAATTTTCTCACACGTGTCCATCGTGCATTAGCAGGATTCTGCTGTAATGGTCAAACTATTCAGAAGCAAGCATTCATTTGACATTCCTGACTTGGGCTATCTGGGAACCCTGTGTTTCGCTGGGATGAGTATATGAGCGGGGCTCCATTAGTACCCACTGATTTTCTGCAAGGACATGAGCACCTCTAAGACTCAGAAACCATACCCTGCCTAACCAAATTTAGAGGCAACTAGAAATCAGTTGCCTCCAAAATTTTGGAAAACAGTAGCTATCAGTTGTGACTGGTAGACCATATACCTTCCACATGATATCGGTAATACAAAAAGGCTTAAAACAGGTAAGGGACGAGATGAAGTGAGATTCAGTTTTGGAAAATTATATTAGTTGAATATTCATTTTTAGCCACACTTTTATCTGAAGGTCGACTGCTGGATTCTGCTTTGCTTCTGTCCTTCACTGTGGGACAGTGTTGTTATACACAATTAAACACATTTTCAATTTGTGCTTTTGAGACTGTGGCAGCTTTACTACAATAGAGGGTGAAGACAGACCAGATGGATAGAAGGTGAAAAGCTGTCAGTCCTTTGGGATTGAAGATTCCTCAGAAATGCAAACAGAAACTACCCTTTATAGGGGAAAATAATGTCCTGACAGTCTGATGAAAGACTAACTCAGAAACCCCTCATCCTCCCAAAAATTAAGATCTGGGAAGACTGATATGGGTGCACTGTCAAGTACTTCATCTTTTCTATCCTTTTTCAGCTTGCCTCTTTTTTTTTCTCCTTTTTTTATGAGAAACTGCACCAATCTAATCTGAATGAGGAAAGTCACCTTCCCTGGTACCCTGTTTTATTTTCCTCAAGCAATAGAAATGAAAATGAAAACTCCATTTTAAAAACATGAAAAGAGGAACACTCCCATGAAGGCAGGAAAAAAATCTTCAACAGCCCTACAAGTAAAACTCTTTACTGTCACATCCTTAAAAAATGAAGCCCTACGAGTCAGGCTGCTCAAACCCATATGCGGGGGCTGCATAATTTTTTTCTCAAAGACCAATAAAAAACTGCAGTGACTTAAAAATTCAATAAACGTACAGCAAGGGAACACTTGGGAAGGAGAGAGAGGAGACAGAGATGAAGCCAACTTAATTTGGAAGATGCTTTAAGAAAAGAATACAAACACTGTTACAACAGTTTGGGAGTCCCAGTTCTGCACATTAGTCAGTAATAAAAGAAGGTGTTGATGTGTAGATCAACATTCAAACCCATAATGCATTTGGCAAAGTGTTGCTATTAGCTTTATCCTTTACTTTTCAGTTTTTACACTGTATCTATTTCACATGGATGTGTTCCTATTTCTTGTAGGCCAGATGTTGCCCATCCAAAGCAGTACAAAGCCCAGTGAGATCAATGACAGTTTTAACCTAAACTACAAAGCAGGATATCATTATGTTTCCATGTGTTAATCTTTATGATCCTGAGCAAAGCAACTACCTGTGGCAGGGTATTAATTCCCTATCCCAGCAGTAAGCAACTCTTCAACTCACCAGTTCTAGACAAGCCAGAAGCAATGAACTGCTTCCTGTCAGGTTTACAGATCTGTCCTTTGCGTACATATTAGAGAGAAGATTCCCAGTCTGCCAGTCAATTCACATTCTCATGTGAATTGACTACGAAATTATACAGATAAAGGGCAGTATGCCCAGGAATGACCAGTTCAAGTGCAGAGAATATTGACTGAAACAGAACACTTCAGATTATGAGAGGCTTGCTTGGATTTTTCCACAAGCACCTGACACATACTCAGTGTTTGTATCCCCAACATCCCCACCAGCTTTACAGACATGCCATCCAGTCCCAGCAGCAAGAAGAGCTCATTGCACTGGCTGCTCAGTAAACAGAGAGCTGAAAAAGCTGCCCTTGCTCAAAACCAGAGAAGGAAATCTGGAATTCTATAGGTACTGTTTTCATCCAGCTTTGGAAATGTAAAAGGCAAAAAGGAAATTAATCCTGCGTTGCTGAGGTCAGTGACCTGAAATCTCCACGGTAAAAGGATGAACAAGGATGGAGGAAACCTGCTCTCACACCATGTGGTGCCCTGGGGACACGTAGCCCTGGCATACTCTGCTCTATCAACTGAGATCAAGAAAAAGGCACTTTTAGGTGGGTCTTTCAGGAACTTGCTCTTCCCACAGTGAAGTGTTTTCCCTGAAAAATGTTACTGGAGCTCCCTGGGCTCTCTTGTCAAGATCTCCCCATTCGGGAGCTGGCCAGAGTGGGACTACTGTGTTTAAAAACCATTTGGAGCTCTGAGATGAGGGGCCAGTGTTTGTTGTGAGGCTGCCCTCAAATCTGTTCCTCTGGTGCACCGGTGCTTCTCACCAGGAGGACACTGCCCATCTGTGAGTGACACAGCTCTCCCAGATTGCAATGAACTCCCACAGCAACAAAAAAACCTGTCCCTCACCTTGACATCCACTTTCAGGTCATGATTTTGAATGGCCTCTTTTCCATATAAATACATTTCCTGAGGGACTTCGGCCTAGTTCAGGATTCCCCCACCATGGCACAAGCTGTTTGAGGATGGCAGATGAAGAGTGTGGGAATGGCTGCAAAGGCACATGCCCTTTCTCTTTCCTTTTCTTCTTTCCCTTGCGGCTGCCATTTTTAGAAAACCACAGGTGAACTGATGTTTTCGATGACTGCTCTGCAACTGAAGACACAGTTTTCTCCTTTAAATTTTTATTCAAATGATTTGTTCATTTGGGGAGAAGAATAAATTAACAATATTTCAATCAAAATCTTTACATTACAAACCTATAATCTTTCTCCATTTTGAACTATAGCTTTTGCTGGCAGTATTTGACTATCTTATATGGCCTAAGAAGGGGAAGAAAGGAAACATTTCCCACTTGGTGAGATGGCACCCAACCTTCCCTCTTCTCCTTTTTTGGTTGTTTGTTTGTTGGGGGTTTTTTTAACTCTTTTTCACTAACGTTTGAAATCTATTGAATAAAACAGGGATTCACCAAACACACTTTTTTTTGTCTCTCATGACAGATGACAGCCTCAAAGAAAGCTAGGATCCAAAAACTCCCTTAGGTTCTGTGGTGCCAGCAGTGCCAGCATGGAGCACTTCCACACCCTGTATACATCAGCCACAAAGGACAGGATTTACAACACTGCAGGCACTTCAGAGACTTCAGGCTTCAGAGCACAAATATCACTTACTGGCTGTGGGTATCTCTAATGCTGATGTGAGCATATGCTACTACTTATCCTATTTCTTCTGAAATACCAGAGATTATTGTGATATCTTTGGCATAATAGTCTACTCATAAGAATGCTTCCTTTGGAAGTGAGCATAAAATCTGAACATTGCTTTACCAATAAGCTCTAGGCTAGGCTGCTGTATGGTGGGATCAAGTCACCCACTCCCCACCAGCCCCAGCATCATGCCTGAGTTGTGCCAGTGTGCAGAACAGATTTGAGATTTCATTGGGCCAGAAAGAGATGTTGATGACAACAGAGATGTTGATGGTGAGATCTGGAGACCAAGGGACTTAAGGCTGACAAGGAACCTGGTGATGCCCTTCCTGCTCTCCAGGATGTTTCTGGTTTGTTAAAGCTCTTTAACATAAATTTCCTTCACGTACAATAGATCTCAGCATCGAGGGCCGCATCCTGGGAGATATGTTCTTGAAACATTCGGCCAAAAGAGTGAATTAAGCCTATTTTAAGCCCTGAATAATCACAATGAACACTTCAGCCATCATACCACTCCCTACCACCCTGAAAGATAGTGTCCCAGGCAGGCAGAGGTGCTTATCTGAAGTTCTCCCAAGCTAGGGGCAGGAATCAGATTTTCTTCTGCCCTCTGATTTTCTATTAGGTATCTCCAGGTGGACTCAGTCAGCATGCATGTGACACAAGGGGGCTCGGACACCCAGCAATATAGCCTCATCTAAAACTTACATGGTTTTATTCAGCTTTTAGCTGGCAATACAAAAAAAAAGCTCATTAAGAAACTTCTTTCTGCCTGCTCTGTGGCTGGGCTCATGTAACTGCTACAGGTCACCTACACATAAATAAAGCTCTGGGGAAAGCAATGGAGATTGGAATAAGGCATTTAGGAGGCATTAATCAGAAACATGCTTGGGCACATACCTCAGGACTCTTATTCTTTTAAGTTAACCTCCATAGGTCTTTCAGGTCTTTTATCTATGCATATACGCATCAAGATTTTTATAAATAAAACAGTTCTCCAGAATTACAGTACTGCAAGCACCAGAGAAGCCACAAAGCAATGCTAATGTAATGATTGCTTTCACTTTGTTGATTTATCACTCAGAAGTATCATGTGGTGCCTGCAGGATTTTGGCATCTTCAGACCTCTGCGAGATAGCCAGATGAATGCAGGTGCTCACTTCCTTCTTCTTGCTGGTGGCTTCTGACCAGGGCCAGTGAACAAAGGGAAATCAAAGGTAAGCAAGAGTTAAAAGAATGAAAACTATGTGGGAATGGCACGCACACTTTATTTAATACTGTAATAAACCAGAAGGTTTTTGAGGCAGCAGATAACAAACAGGGATAGAAGGAGAAAGTTTGTCTCAAGGAACTCAGAGGTTTAGAAGTGAACTTTTAAATGTCAACACCTAAACAAAGGCTCAGAGCAAAGTGTTCCACTCTAAAACAAATCAAAATGAGTTTAACTACACAGCAATGTTGTTTGAGCCTTCACATTCAGCAAAGCATTTGCAAATGAGCTTGGGTTTAGGTTTGGGCTGAGGTTTTGGTTTTTTCCCATTGGACTTCATCAAGTGCTTAATGTGGTTATGTATGTACTTAACAGAGCACATGCTTCTCTGATGGAGAGGGTGGAGAAGAGATTAACTACACTTTGACTCCTTCCACTACAAAAATCAGGGGATGTGAGATGCACTGCAAAACAACCAAAATAATGTGGTGCTACAGTGTGTAGCAGACAGTTCAAGTCAGGATGCTGAGCTGGGTGAACCCTCAGTGTTCATGCAGGCTGCTCTGTAAGTGAACCACCCTGTGCAGCTATAGGCTATGGAAGAAGAACATAATTAGCCTCGCTTTAAAAATACAGAAAACAAGATTAATTCTCAGACCCTGTTTCCAGGATACCCATGGATGCAACTCATGTTTTTGTGCCCAACAAGCAAGGTAGGCCTAGGGTTTACCCCAGAAGTCAGAAAAGAAATCCCATTCTTACAGACCCCTGGAAGACACCAAGTATAAATCAAAGCAATCTCAAGCTGTTGGTAATCATTGCTCACCAACTGTCCTCATTTAGCCACCCACTGCCCTGCTGAAGCTCCACCACCAAACAGAGGTCCTTGGATTTCTCCCACTTTCCCTCCAGTACAGATAACTGAGATATAGAGCAAACTCAGCACAGCCCACTTACTGTGTGAAGCACTTTGGAACACCTCTCGGAAGTCACTAGGTTATAAAATGCCAACACACCTCTAGTAAAGAGGACTGCTTGTCTTAGCATTTGTGTTAACTGTTAAAAACCCGAGTCAATATTTTATGAACAGCAGAATAACCTTGAGCTTGATTCTGTCAGGGTCAGGTACCCACTTATGCCTCTACTTGCCTGCAGCTGGGGAATCTGCTCCTGTACAGCCAAGGGACTCTGCTGGTGGCAGAACTGCTGTGAACACCAGCTGAAGGAATTGTATTACCAGCCATACTGATTACTAATTGTAATCAGTGAACAGCTTCAACACATCTGTGCCAGAACATAGGCATTGAAAGAACTAGATGTAGAAAAATATAAAAATAAGCAGAGATCCATCCACAGGAAACTGCTGTAGCTCTGGTATCTAGCATGCAGCTCCAAAAGGCTCCTAGGCACATATCAGAATTTGGTAGAATTTGTTTGCTGAAGAGACCAAAAGATCATTCACAACCCCTGCAAGTTGCCAACTGTTCTTCAAGACCAGGTCTCTTCACTGAAGGAGAAGGAAACATAAGGGTTTCCTGAGTAGCAACCAGTGGGGGAGGAAACAGCATATTAGTTCAGATTACATCTAGAAGGACTGATGGAAAAATAATGCTCAGCAGTAGTTTTCAGATTCTTCAGTAGGGAGACTTCTATCTATCTACTATGATTTCTGCACATCTCTTGGAGGCAATCCAGAGCCACGCAGAATCATTATGTGGCTTTCTGCTTCAGGTTTAAAGAACTATGAAGGAACAGGTGTAAGGAAGGGGCTGTGGCATTGAAGCAGGTACAGTCTTGATCTGGTATTTGTCAAGTCTGGAACAAGCAGTTACCAGGATAGGGTAAGGAAGCCCACGGAGAATAAAAATCCCAAAAGTCAAAGAATTTTCCTCAAAATTTATGTAGCATTTGAGTCTGGTTCAAATAAGAGGAGAAGCAGTGGCAGGAAGCAAGTAGAAAAGTACAAGATTAAATATGTACAGACTAGATAAAATCACACTTATGCGTAACACAACAGAAATAGTGCTGAAAATTGCAGGCTCTCCCCAAGACACTGCAGAGCTCATTTGTGTTTCCAGCCATTCTGTATCTGACACATATACATTCATTCTTTTAATCTGCAGTCTTGATAACTCTGATCTTTGGTAGGCTTGCTCTTTATTTTATTTCTTTTCTAGGCAGGTGTGTGGCACATGAACACAGATGCTCAAACAACTCCATTGGTGTGCCCAACACAGTTGTGAGATACTGTATTTGTAATGTAATTCCAACATCTATTATCACCCACTCCCTTGAAAAATGAAGTGATTTCACTTTACCACCTTTCATAGCTTGTTTAAGTCACAGTCATGTAACAAGCAAGTGCCCTTATCCTTTTCTAATGGCTCAGAACTCTGTGGCATTTGCTGGGGACATTTTGGTTGCAGCAATGCACCAATTTAGAACTTGCCTCATCAAAAATCAAGGTGCAGAATGCAGCAAACCACTCAGGCATCAAGGGTAAAGTTTTCAACTTGAAATCCCCAGGACTGTTCTTGACCTTAAATTTCCACACGCAGTTAAGTGTTTTGTTAGATCAGTTTCTACCTAAGGAGGTGTCCCCTGAGCACAGCCTTTCAGAGAACAGGAAGAGAAGCAGCAGATCCTCTGCCCAAACCCACTGCTAAAAAGAGGGAGAAAGGGAATGCTGATGCGTGTAAGCATGTCTTCTTTAAAAACTTTTTCCAAATCATTTTCTCTCCTGCCTTGTCAAATGAAAAGCAGATGATAATAGGATAAACATTCTGGTAACTTCTACATTTCTCACCAATGTGGTTTTTTATAGGTGTGGGGGTTTTAACACAAATTTTAACATATTGAACCCTGGATCTTCTCAGCAGCACAAAACCATAGCAGTTTCAGGAACAGTTTCAAACTAGCTATTTTTTATGTTTTCTGTGCTACCCAAGCATACATTTTAGTCTGGAATATAAAACAGTAGTTAAGTAAAAAGAAAGTAACTGCACATTCTAAGCTCAGTAATGCCAAATAAACTAGGATGATCATCATTAAAAACACAGAAATTACCCTCTCTATATATAATTTATATCAACTTCTGATATGATTCTTTTTGGTGTTTTTCCTCTTTAAATCATGGTGCCACTGAAAGACACCTTGAAATCACTGCTATTCAGGAAACCAAAATAAAAGCATGTTTACCGCTAAAATTAAGTTATTGATTTCAGTTCCATAAGCAGAAATATACGAATGGCAGAGCTCAGCATTTTTGAAAGTGTACTCAAGTCATGTTCCCAGCAATCAAGAGAGACCTAATCAAATTTTTTCCTCTCAAAAATAATGATATTGGCAGATATTTTAAAATAGCTTGCCAGGCTTTGCTGTTCCTGTGGATATCATGTGCTTACGGTGATCCACGGGTGCTGAGATGCATTTGTGTCTCACTGCTGCATTTCCTCAGCCTCTGTGCTTGTGTCTGCTAACTGCTGAATGAGGTATTTCCAAGTGCACTGAAATAAAAGCAATGATGTGAGACTGCAGTGGTCACACCGCTGCCCCCAGGGAGCAAGCCCTGCTCACAGCTCACCTCTTGAGCCTTTGCCCCAGTTCCTGGCTATTATTTCCCAGATGCTCTTGGATCACACAGCTCTGCCTGGACTGCCTCTCCTCCCTGTCCTCAGCCTGCATCACCAGCCCTCACTTTCTCCTCGGCTTTCCATGTGAGGTGAGACCACTGGAAGTAAGGACACTTGGCCACTTGCTCTGCCTCATCTCAGCAGACTACTCCTTTTTGCAGTTCACTTGTTTTCCTACTCCTGCTTCTAAATCTTTCTCTGGTGGTCCAGTACATCTAGTTATTACTAGATGAAATCCTTTTATTAAATGCTTTTATTATCAAACGCTTTGTAGTCCTTTGCATGAAAATTACTGCAGAATAATGCACTTATCTAACCATTCAGGAAGAGTAGAAGATGTAAAAAATTCAGAACAGCATTTTCTATTTTAGTTGCCCATAGTTGGGCATCTAAATTGTTATATTAAAAAAAAAATAATAATAAAAAAAAACCCCTCAAACCGCACCACAAATGAGATTTTCAGTGGTGCTGAGAACACCTTATCATGATTGTCCTCATTATTCTCTGCAGGGATCACTTGGATGGAAAGTTGCATATATGACACCAAGAAAACTAATGAAAAGTCTGACTGAAGATGACAGCATCTGTTCACGCAACCTTATTCCAGTTGAGTAAGATATCTCAGTTGGGAAGAAGGCTGAAGCAGAGTCCTGGTTCTTATTGTTAGACCGTGTGTTGCCTGTGAGTGCCATCAAACTGCAGTACTCACTCACATGCCAGGGAAGTACGTAGAGGCCATGGGCAAGGAGCTCCCACTGAAATTTCGGCCAATCATTTAGACTATGTTAACATGAAGTTGCAAAGTACTTGAAATAGCATCTGATCAACTGCTCACACATGCCCACACAGCCGCTGTGGGTGGAGGCACTAGAACACATCTCTGTGTGAGGGATTTGACTGCCAAACCACAGTGCACCGTCAACCACTTTTGTGCTCATGAAGCTTCACTAGCTTGAGTATACCCCATGACTTAGTTGCCCAAGAGAGGGTATCCAACTGGTCTATGTTCTTCAGAGCTTACCCTTCCACATTTCTTTCTTTATATAGCTAAAAGTTGTAACTACACAGTTTGGTGGTACCCCTTTAACTGGTTAATGAACTTTAAATAACAGCTATACTTTAACACATTGATTATGTTTTCAAGTGAATTGTGGTATTTGCTATCCCACCACAAAATATTCTTCCCTTTGACATTAGCTAGCTTTATACTTTACATTTTTTTTCTTTCTAAAATGCAATCTTTATATACATTTCTTAACCTCAGTGTTTATGTATCTTATTGAATTTCTGAAAATTGGATTCATTTTCATCATTTGATTTGTTGCAGTGACTTCGGGCTGGCTGCCCAGCTTTAACAATGGCTGCTACCCTTGGATGATGGCCTGACTGTTAATTATTTCCCTGCTGAAACTGCATTACCACAAAATAAATTTTCTTATAATGACATTAAGTAAAGACCATAGAAACCTGCCCAGCATTAGAAATCTTTTCTTGGCTGCTGTTTTATGCTTTTTCCTCACATCATCTAAATCAAGAATGAGATATCATTTGATGTTTTACCAGCTCATGAATAAATAGGCCTTCTGTTTTAATTGATGCAAATATAACATCAGCATTGAAGTAATTATCAAATCACAAGCATTATCCTGCAATCTTTATAAATTCAATCTCCCAAATAAGACAACCTGTTTAAACACAAAAAAGTTGAATTATATAGGGCTAAGGTTCACAGTGTCACCATCTTTGATTTATAGAGTATAACAGATCTTGTTTCTTTATCCTCAGACAAGCTTTGATATATAAAAAGTTTTAATAAAATACTTATTACTCACCTTTACAAATGTGACAATTGTTAGCCACAAAACCATCTGTCAAGACTGCAATGAAGGAACTTCAGGTGAAAGGGCAGTCTAAGAGGAGAATATGTCTAATTAAGAATAAACACCCTATAGGTTCACTGTTAGCAAAATTGAAGAGCCAACAACATGTATTTTGGGTTGCTTATATCACAATCATGCAATTATGCTAATATATGATAATGTCATTACACTTGAAAAAAATTGCTTTCCTCTGTTAATTTAGGAAGAAGGTAAATTATGAAGTCATATTGCTTGGTCTTGCTGGTGGTGATGCCATTGTGTTGCTGAGCAACAGAAAAATGATTAATTCCCTTATATTTTCACCATTCCAAAGTCTGCTCCCCCAGAGCAGCCCCTTTCCCTTTAAACTCTATACTGGAGGAAAATAAACCACATTTTTTTCCAGCAGAGTATTTTTAAAGAAATACTGCAGAGGTGTTGATTTACCACCGAGAATGTTAGAGTTGGAGAGAGTCATCTATATTCTGTCCTTTGCTACATTAATCCAATTCCATTTTAGCTAAGGGCAGCCTGATGTTCATTATCCCTCAAGAAGGTAGGGCTTGCTTGCCAAATATATGCTTTTGCAATAGTTATTATGCGTCTAAATATTTCTTCGTATGTTTCCTGTTGCATAGTCCCAGCATATTTTTTTAAAGAATCATTTATTTTTTTTTAACTTTATCATTGATTTGAAACCTCTCCTTGCAATTTAATGATGAAGAATAAAAGAAGCAACAGGATAATACAGATTTGGCAGGTGGTTTTGGCTACTTCAGATAATTATTTTTTTTCTCAATTACAGACCAGTGAAGTCAGAGGGTTTTATAAATTAGAACTCAAAAAGAACATCACAGTAGGTAATAGAGTAAGTCTGATTTTTTGCATTCTTGTTTTAAATTGGGATTTTATTACCTGCTCCTGCACCAACCTCTTTCCTTTATCTTTGCCCAAAAAAGGCTTGGCTGTCAGTCTCAAAATTTAATTCCACTCCAGATCAGAGACACTGTTTTGCACATGTTTTTATGCAGCACACACAACTCTGGTGTCAGACTTTCCAACTGCTCTGGAGTACAGCCTGGTACAAAACCTGCAATTCCAGTCACATCCAGAGTTTCACTGTGCTTGGTGTGGTACAGAGAGAGAAGAGCATAGACTCACAACCTAAGCAGCTAGAGCAGATGAGTGCCAAAGGGAGCAAAGTTGAAAGTGTGAGATAAGTAAGGAAGTTATTCAACCGTCATGCCAGCCAGCCCAGTCAAAGGGAAAAATATTCACAAAAGTGCACCACTTAAAAACCAACTCACCCCTCAAGGGCTAGGTTTGTTACAAAATCACTTGTAAGAGCTAGTATTGCTTAGCTCCCTGGGAAAGAATATATACTATTGTCTGGCCTAATGATGACATTGAGATACTTTAAGTACCTAGACTCATAAGTGTTCCCAGTTTGTGCAGCAAATGATACT
Organism: Coracopsis vasa; assembly: GCA_026283785.1. Taxonomy (NCBI): domain Eukaryota; kingdom Metazoa; phylum Chordata; class Aves; order Psittaciformes; family Psittacidae; genus Coracopsis; species Coracopsis vasa. The sequence goes on from JANHGB010033386.1 coordinate 46,004, forward strand.
TTCTTCTTTAATTTCACAGAGATAAAAACCTGTCTGTAACAGGGCAGAGAACACAGATGCTCATACCAGCAGAAAACCATTTTCCCCAAGTGATGCTTTTCAGTGATTAGTTATCAAAATATTTCTACCTGGTTCCCATTATCATCTGTGTATTAGTTTGGCTTCTTGGGCCCACTTTAAAAAAACCTTTACTGTTTATCTGTTTCTAATTCCTTCTGTAAGTTAATCTTCTCTAAATTTTGTAGCACTTTATGACTAAAGTAGCAAGGAAATATACAAGTATATAAACAACAGACTGTTTTCATCCTTTCATCCAAATCGCATCAAGAGACTAGTCTATGGGAAGAGCTAATGATCCAATCAGCATAAGAACATATTACAAATTGAAATTTTAATAGATAATCTCTAGATGCAGATTTATCATGTAATTATACAGTGGGAGAAATGGGATATTTTTATATGATTGCTTTTTCTGTTGCCATAGCCTCTTGCAATGATCTCTTTAGCATTTATATTCCTAGTTGCATTCAACAGACAAGGCTTTGGATGAATGTGTTAGTCAACAGGGTGGCCTCCAATGAGGAAGGCAGGAAGGTGGCCATCATGAAAAGAAGTATGCTACAAATAGGCACAAAGGGGCTTCAGGCCATGGTATCTCTTTGCGTTCTTTGTTAACATGATGTTGCCAAGTTGTTTTCATGCAGTTCACTAGCTATTGCAATCTGTATATGATATAGCCCCCAGCAGTTCAGCAGTCAAGCAAACTGAAATGACAATAAACAATGAATCAACAACTCCTTGCTGAAATGACAATAAACAATGAATTAACAACATCTTGCTAGGGCTTCCTTGAATCTGTGGCTTCCGTATTGTTTGAATTCCTGCTCTATAAATCACACACCAGTCTGCTTCCACTCCCAATAAAATCAGAATTAGGCAATAACTGACACAGCACAGTTATACCTACTTAGTCATATATTTACTTGTTTGTGCCAGGTTTTGCACTGTTCAGTCCCAACAGGCCTAAAAGAGAAATATAGTTAGGTGTGAAACAAGAACCAAACCCACAAGTACTTGTCCCAGCATATATTACAAGCTGCATCTGATGGAAAGGACTGTCTGTTGGTGATGCTTGGAAACACATTTTAAGCTTGGGGTTTCAAATCCATTTCAACAGAAATATAAACGTAAGCAAATTCTACTCTGTACTTCTCATGACATCCTCCTCCTCTCAGCACTTGATTTTGAGAAGCACGTGGTAGCAAAAGGTCACCATTTTTACCTTAAACTCAGTCAAAACAAGGTAACTCCTGCTCAGTCATCTGTAGCTCTGCACATTCACACAACAGCCCAACAGCCAAACAGCAGTACTGACACATTCCCTCTGCTCTCTGCATCAGGCTAGGAGAAGAAACCTCTTTCTTTTGCCTTTGGAGGTGCCAGAGGTGCCACATCATCCACACATCTTTGCTGTGCTGTTTTTTGAGAGTCCCTCCACAACAGCCCATCAAAACTGGCACACCATAGCAGACAAGAAATGAGCTGTTACCATTAAAGTGGCTGGTCCTACCTCTATATAGAAATATTAGTCACGATCCTCTTTGCTACTCATGAAATTGGGAGACAAAGATATATGAAAAAATGGACTCCTGAAATTGTCATAATGTATTTATTTAACAGAGAATGACTTTCATCTATTTTCTAAACAGGAAGTATTATTTCAAAAAATCAGAAACAAAGTCATGATCAAAATCACACATATAGAATAACTTAAATAAATATTTTCCTTTTGAAGGTGATTGAAGTATAGGATAAATAAAATGTAGTATTTTATTCTGGACATTCTCCATAAACAGTTCACATCTAATAGTTTCTCCATTAAGTATTCAGATAATCAATATATATCAGCTAAACTACTCTGGCACTGACCGGGTCTTTAGAGGAATAAGTTGGGTGGAAAAAAAGAGATTTCACTGAAGAATAAACCTATAGAAATCAGGTTTCTTAATGTTTATACATTGCTAATCCTCTGTTCCCTAGGAAATGCTTTCTCTTCCTTCTCTTTGGACTTAACCTACAGCAAATTGGATTTACCTGAGTAGGGCTGGAAGGCGTCGGTGCCACTGCTTAGTTTAGCTAAGGGACTAAGCAGCACTGGAAAACATTAGGGATCTTTCAAAAGCCAACATTAGCCTACTGAGGCTAAGCTCCTAAGAAAACCTCCTCAGAGTTGCTCTTCGCTCCTATAGGAGAAGGTATTCATTCAGTCATCCCAGAGATAGTTTCAACTGGCTAAATCTAGCTTCTGTGAATATTTATACACTGATTGCACAAGAAGAGACTTTTGCTATAGTGCATAAATTAATCTAGGCCAACAACACAGAGGCTGTGGTGTCAATCATGTGCCAAGGCTTGTCATATAGTTCCTATAGTTCCTGTTTTAGCCCAGTGGTTACTGCTGAGATTGACTTAGCACATAGGAAACCCACTGTACAGCACTGCAAGGACCAGAGCAGCAAAATATATCTTTAACATAGATATCTCACAGCCTAGGATAATGTAATTAATAGCAGTCCTTGCCTGCACCAGAGTGGACTGCCATAAGTGGAGCTGATTCCTTTCTTCATGCCACATCCCAGCATAACCCCAATGGCATAAAAGAGTATATAACTCATAGTATTTAACATTATCTAGATAGGCAGAGAGCAAATTTTAATTCACTGCATTAGACATTACCTTTTGGTTAAGAAACTGAGTTGAAAAATGAGTTTCCTTCTGGTCTATTTCATTAATACTACTTGTCTACAAAATCAACAGAAAACACTTCAATAGTGTACACTCCACCTAAAACAACTGAGCAGCTTTGACAACGATCAGATCCATCCTAATTTGAACCTTCATCTAGTCAAACTTTGTATCTGTTTTTCTGAGAATGCCTTCTCTTTCTTGTCACTGAAATATTGCCAAGCCTAGCTATTTCACCTCACATCTTATTTACCGTATACCCTAAAACCTCCGTTCCTGTAGGCAAGCAGTTAAAGTAAATCTTAGTTTCCCTTTGCAGAGTTTCTAAGTCTCACACTTGCAGCAAAAGGCTTGAAAATATGAATTATATCAGCTTAAAGAAAGCAAATAAAAAACCCTCAAAGGCACTTATTTAACAAAATTCTCACAACTTTTATGACAAGTTTATAATCTGAAGAGGAGAGGCAGGTGTCTGACTCATGATTTCTAAGTCGTTGGGGTTCAAACATAAGGATTCCTCCTCACCTTCCTTTTCCACTTCTGCTTTTCTACTCTTGTATTTTGCATGAGGAATGAAGATGCCCAAATTTCTGGTAGAAATCATCTTCAGCACGATTAAGAGCTTCCTCGTCTATGTAGACAGCAGGTCTCCGGGAAGCCAAGAAGTACTGAACTTTCCGCAGGCTCCATCCCAGCACGTACTTCAGCCAGCCACTGACAGCAGCTGTAGACCTGCCAACACCAGCGTTGCAATGAACATAGACAGTGTGTCCATTCTCCAGTAGCCCGTGCAAGAGGCAGACAGCTTGTGGCAACATCTGTATTCTTCCTAAGCTTAAAAACAAGACATGTTGATTTGCATTTGAGAAAGTTAGGCTCACGGTTGAGATTATGCCTGTACAGCCTGATGAACTGTGAACTGTAATGGCAAACCTGACATACTCAGGGGTTTGCGTTTTTCTTTTTTTCAAATGACCTTCTACCCTAACTTAGGTTTTTCTTGCACATAGACTCAGATCACAAAAAATCTATAAAATGCCCCAAGTCTTCTCTAAATATACATTCTGATCAACAACGGGAGGGTGGCATATTTGTTTTCACAGGAACTGAGACAAGGCAGTAAACTACATCAAACAGCGCATCTTACATAGCGTTAAAGTTAGCAAGCCAAAGATGAAATTGGGTTTTTTTAGTACCAGAGGTTTGTGAAGATACCTATGTACTATTGCTTTTCAAAAAGTTGTAATAACGGCCTTTATGTCAATAATAAGAGAGGTAGAGTAAAAGAGTATTTTCTTATCAACCTAATACTGACACAATTAAATTGCGCACTAAGCATATGGTTAAACACCACAGAATAGTTTTTCTCACTCCCAAAGGGATGAATATACCATATTTTCTGATGCCTCTTCTCCCTGTTACCCTGGGAACTGAAACATCAGAGCCTAACTTTTCTTCATGGCACAGATTAGCACTGACATTAAGCCCTTTCAAATCCCTGTTTTAAGGGCTCCTCTCTCCCCTGATGTCCTATTACCGATATGACAGTTCTATTTGAGGCAGCAGTATTTCACTCTGTTGAAAGCACTCTCTTCTGCTGGTAGGTTACTCATTTGACAACATGCACACTTTCTAACCTGCTGGTTGGAAACAAGATTTTGAACTGAGCATTCCAATGGAGGAATTAAAAATAGCAATTTATGTTACAACATCAGGTGCTATGCATATTCTAAATTAATTACAAATAATTATATAAATGACTGTACAGAGATTCATCAGACTGGGATACTACAGCTAAAGAAAAACTACTCTGGGGGAAAACGGAATAGCAGAGACAGACATACAGCACTGTCTCTCCATTTTTAACCAGCAAGGATGGCAAGCTGTCCTGCTGTGCAAGCTTGCAGTCTTCCACATACAGAGCATACTTTCATTACACAGGCTGAATTCAAGCTCAAAGCAAAACCAGTCAAACAGTTATCAATGTCAGACGGCTTTAAACTCAAATACATATACACTATCAATCAGACACAGAGTACGTTAAATGGCCTAGAAGAAAATATGAACGATTTGTTAGAGACAATACACAGAGAAATTGTACCTTGTGTGTTAGCTATGTCTTTATGCAAAATTTAAACAAAACAAAAACAACCCCAAAACATTCATTAAACTGGCAGATCAGTATTAATTTACTGCAAGAATGGCCTAAGCATTATCACCTTCAGTGCTCATATCGGGGGTTGGCATCCAGACATAGGCAAGACCTTCCTCTTTGTACAGTTTCATGAGGATTTCAGGGCTCATGGGTTCCGGGTAGCGGTTGCAGCCCCAGGAATTCTGAACAATGTCCCATTCGGTCTGGAAGTTCATCACAGCTGTAACACCCAGCTCATGCTTCAGCTTGATGGTCACATGCTCCAGCTGCCGAGGGCAACTTCCCAGCCAGATGTTTGGCAGAATTCTAGCATTGAGAAAAAGTTGCAGTGGTATTGATTAAAATATCTGAACAAGGAAACTGCCAAGCATCATTCCGGCTTCAAACCTGCTTAGCATCATCACATGAAAACTGCTAAGTGCAGCCTTTTCATGTCATGCAGTAAGCAGCTTCTTATTTCATTACAGTTAAGTTGGTAATGTTTGATGCTGGGGATCAAGTTCGCAACCTACCACAAGGAGCCAGATAGTCAGAGAAAAAATTTAGAGCGTAATCAGTGCACAGGTCTCCAAGGCATCCATCATTAAGCTTGCCACAGAAGCTTACTAACCTCACAGACTAGAATAAGAAAACTCTGAAAATTCATGCAATTTGCACCAAAAAAATAAACCTAAAAGATTCACATGATCCAGACCTGAATTATGTTATTAAGCCAAACATATAGATCTATTCTAGCTTTGTAGCTACCAAAATAATGAATAAAGCAGACAGAAAAAAACAAAACAAAACAAACTGCCACCCCCCAAAAAAAAAAAAAACTAAACCACAATACCAAAAAAACCAAACCAAACCAAACAAAAAAATCCACAACCTAAATTACCCTTCGGTGAGGAAACTCAAAAATGAATAAGTAATTTTCTTTTTCTGGTCTTGTGGAGTCTAGCGGGAATAAAATGCAGAATGAGGATACATGTCTAGCTTTCCTCAAGGTCTGAAGAACCAGAAATTTTGCAAAGGTCAAGAGCTATGTGTAAGATGGATAAACATTCATATTTCTGGTACTTATCTAAATCAAACTTCAAGACTTCTATCATTTCCCATTGTTAATTATCATAAAACTATTGTATGTCTCAATAGATTTTGACATAAATATAAACTGAATATTGAGGCCTGTTTTCAAATTAGGTTTTTTAATCTGCACCTTCGCTAACCTCTCTGGTCAGTGGGAATGCTCGAGCTAGTTATGCTAGATTTTGGGCATTTTTGAGGCACACCCTTCCTCTACCAGTATGTGGGGTTGTGCCTTGAATACGGCATTTGCCATGGGGCTGGTACATGGCAAGTCGGCAGTGAAGCCCAGACTGAGGGCTGATGTGCTAAAAACCTGATTTTTGACTTGTAAACTAAGAAAACCAACAACAATTTATTGTTGCCATGCAATAAATATGGAATGCTTCTTTCTTAAAGGTGAACATATGTGTTACAAACACATTAGTGCTTTATTACAGCCAAGTTTTAATTATTCAGCTGTTCTCTACCTTGCATTGCAGACTGGCAGCTTCTAAAATGAAGCATAATTACTAAAAAAACAGTAGCAGAAGTTTGACACAATCCTCTCACACAAATCAAACACCTCGACATCACAGCAGCTGGTTTTTAGGGTTTCATTTGTTGGGGGCTTTGGCAATCAAAGAAAAATGAGGCAAGCAAACTCTTTTCTTAGGCACCCACAAATAAAAAATTAATCAAAGGTTATTTAGGAGGAGATCTGACTGGATGACTCAATTGCCCTTTTCTACTTTAGTTTCAGTGGTGACAGAGAATGTTGATTAAATTTGATCTCGCTTTAAATACTAGGAAAAATTAAGGACTGGGAGAAAAAAGAGGACTACTCAGTTAACACGTGTACATTCTATAAACAAGGCCTCTTGATGAGAGCTCCTAAAAATAATTGTAATTCAGTGGTCAAATAAAAATTTGTTTCCTCCTATACTTAGCACCCAGTTTAACCTGCAATTCAGAATTTGGTTTCGGATTTTCTTCTCCTTTCCCCTTTTACACAAAATCTACCAAAGATTCAACTTGTATGGTTATTTTCCAGCTGTCACCACACTTAAATTATTTTTAATGAAGTATTTATATATTGCACTTGGTTGTTTTCCCCCAGGACCCTACACAGCCTAGATTAAATTATAACAACTCACTGTGAATGCATCTGAAACAACAAATGCATTCCATTTAATCAATGTATAGGCAAATAGTCTTCCCATCTTTAAGGAGAAAATGAATCTGAGGCACTGGAAGATTAGCATCCCAATCCTTACTTTTTAACAGCACAGGAGGAAGAGGACAATTAACAGCAAAGGGCTTCCTCCAAAATCTGACATCCTCACCCAGAACTGCTTTGCAGTTCTGCACGGGGCTAACAAGGAAATGCACACCTTGTCAAATAAACAACCGGCTGATGCACCGGTAAAGAAGATCAGTACTGGTGCCTCCAGGAAAAAGTGGCAGGTCGTAGTAGTTGGTGACTCTACTTTGAAAGGCACAGAGGCATTCATGTGTCGGCCTGACCCAGTCTCGAGGGAGGTGTGTTGCCTGCCAGGGGCTTGGATCAGGGATGTTGCTGAGAGGCTGCCTGTTCTAGTGAGTCCTGCTGAGTATTACACACTTCTCGTGGTCCATGTGAGTGCTAGTGATACTGACAGCACTAGTCTGGGCATCATTAAGAAGGACTATAGAGCCCTTGGAGAGGTGGTTAGGGGCTCTGGGGCTCAGACAGTTTTTTTAAGGTCCAAGGGGAGGACCTTAAAAAGGCTAGGAGGATTTGC
>JANHGB010033387.1:0-29429 GCA_026283785.1 Coracopsis vasa
CCTGGATGAAACAGAAGTTAAGAAATACATTCCCAAACAAGTCCTATGTTATTTAAATGTACCTTGTAAGTCTCAGCCACAGGAAATGCTGGTGAACTTTTAGGAACTGCCGAGATTTCTATTTATTTAATTCAATATAATGAGAGGTTTTGTAAGCACATGATGAGTGTTATTTTTAGCATGTTGCTACTATGAGATCTTATTACATGGACTGTCACTGCAGAGTAGCTGCAAATCAGCACAAACAGGTTTCACCTTACTTTTTACATGTTTCTTTTCAGCCCTTTAAAGACTGCAATATTTCCTGCTTCCTGTAAACAACAGTGCTCACCCCTTGTGAGGGACACTCAATGTCCCTGTGCATATCTCTGCCCCTCTATCACCATGTTACTCCTCTTCCCTCCAGCTGGGTTGCCTGGCTATGTGTAATGGTTGGTTCAGTGGCTGGAAGGAAAGGATATGTGATAGTTTAGCTATTTATATAAGCTGATTGCCTGGCTGATCAGACACATAACATATACTTCTTCTTGGCTCATATTGCCTGCTTACACGGTGCTGCCAGATTAAAGGTACTTCTTATTTACAGTCCTGCACTGGGCATCACTTGAGAGGCAGTAGATGTAAGTGCCTGATAAGAAAACATAGTTTGAGGCTACATCTTGGCATTTTCAATAAAGACTTTATGTTGGAAATCTTGCACACCCAAGCAGAAAATATATGGAGAAAAGGAATGCTCTTGCAGAATTATTCCTTAGCAGAACAGAACAGAGATTTGCAACAGAAATACACACTATATTGGCAAGGAGTGCTCTTCATGAGAGCCTGTTAGGACAAGGTATGAACTAATTCTGACCTCCACATCCCACCTGGTTGTTCCTTTTCTGGCACACTCTTCAGTTTCAGTTGAAGATAATACTAGCATGCATTTTCTCTGATTGGTTATAGGTCAGTATTTTGTTTGAAGAGGCATGATTGAGAGTTCTCTAGCTGAGATTGGCTCTAGAATCATATGATGCTTGGAGGTTTCTAGACAAAAGTCCTATTTGGAGCAGGAATACCACCAGTGCTAGACCTGGTTGTGTGTGGCTTCGAGGCTTGGAAGCCTCCAAGGATAAGGAACATCTATTGAACATTTCTCCAGCACTGCCTGACTCCTGGGAAGATTTTCCTGAGTTCAATTCCTTTATTAACCTTTCTTCATCTTTTTGTCTGTTTGTTGGTTTTGTGACTAGCTGCTGCCTGTCTCTTGAGGCTACAAAGGCAATCACCTCCCTTTGCCCCATCCCCTTTTTCACATAGAGGAAAAAGGAGGTAACTCAAAGCAGTTTTGTTTTATTATCCTAAACATATCTCCTGCTGGTATCCCAGTGTACAGTGATGCTCAGAAGTTATTTGCAGGCTTGAATGATTCCAAATCATGCAGAATTTACTGTGCAGTCCACTCATGCATATGTGATGGCCATTCATCTAGAGCTTTAAAATACCAGCTGTCTGGCCAAACAGCCAAATTCCTTTACCCCCATGCAAGAATTTCCAGACTGGAGACTACATTCATTAAAGTTAAAAAAGAGAAACAAAAACTATGTTGATTAAAGATGTTTGCAATGGTTTATGGTTGTTATTTAAACCTGATTCCTATTTCATCTCAGTGCTATAACTCAGAAAAGTCTGGGATACTTCTAGAAGAGAACATCATTAGTTTCCCTTTTTCCCTTTTATTGCTGTTCCCACAGTAGTCACTTTTTATTCATTATGTTGCCCCAACTGTTAATGTTTGTAGGAAAAATACTGGTCTAGTTGTCCTCGTAGTGGCAAATAATCTTTTGGGCTTTAAATCAAATATCTTTCTGTGCTAGAAAAAGAAAATGAAAAGTCCTGCTGTAAATAATGAAAAAGATTGCATAAATAAAAGTCTCCAGCTGCACAGGTTTCCAAAAATAAAAGAGTGCATCCAGAAGTGCTTCCATACTCATATTAAGAGTCTGACATTAGCACTTAAGAAATCCAAGATGGGCATATTAACATAGCTGGCTTTCTCTGTGGGTATTGAAATCTGAAGGAAACTCTTTTTGGAGGACAGACAGCTGTAGCACCAGGGTTGTACTGGTGCCCATTCAGCAAAGGCTATAGGAGGCAAGACAAATCAAACAGGCTGGAAAGGTATAAGAATAATTGTAAGACCATATCCCTGTTCCCGTGCTGAATATGTAACTGTCAAACAGATTGGATTTATGGGCCAAATATGAGGACTCCAAGGCTGAGAGCTTTTTGAAAGACCTAATGAGGAAAAAAAAACACGAGAAGAAAAAGAACCCTTGATTTCCACTCCTACCAGTACACACAACCCACTGTTAACTGGTTATCTGGCTGCACACCAAACCAGTTACTTGACACAGTGGGCAAATCATCAGTTGTATCCTCAGGCCTTATCTATGTCTATCCTGGACTTCATCTATTCCAAGAAAGGAAAGGCAGGCAATTGTGTACTTTTCCTGTTCAGGAGTATGGACAACCTTTATAGGTTCCCGACTAAAACGCAGCATTGGTTCAGCTGAGCTAGAGCATGCACCCTGTAGCAGCCTATAACAGCCAGAGGGATACAACTGACAGTAAATTCCAAAAGATGGCCATGAGATATCCATTCTCTTTCTTTGGTCAAACTAGGAAGACAGTGGGGAATGTGTTCTCCGTCAACACCACCTAGAGAAGAAAATAGACCAGACACACACTGTCAAGATGCTCCAGCCTGGTATTTCATAATCTGCATCTTCTTGATCACATAATCCCATGAAGACCTAAACTAATGAGCTGGCTGGAGTCTTCTAGACAGTTCTGAGATGGGATGATGGGTAACACTGCCTGCCAGTTCCTCTTGTTATGTGAGTCCCCAGTTTCAGAAGAGCATGATCATAGTTCACTTGCTTAAGAGTGGAAGAAGAATCCTCCCCAGGGACCTGGTTTAAACTGGGGTGAATCCCTAGCTCAGAATGTCCCTGGCTATACAGAGAAAAACCAGTGCCAGCCCAGCATATCCAGAAACCTCTCAGTGGCCTTCTCAAGGAGGCTTCAGGGAATGTAGCTGAACAAGAGGTAGTTCAAGCTGGTCCCTGATGTCTCTGCTGACTACTGGGAAGGTCTAAAACTCAGGAGATAAAGGTCTTGGGATGGATTACATATGAAAGGAAGAGAATCTAGAAGAAATGCCTCTCTCATTGGTGCTCTATCTGTGGCCCAGTGGGTGGTTTTTCTGCATTGCTGTTTCTTAGAGTTGCAGATGAGTTTCATGAAGGTAGCATACAAAGCTAGTTTTATTACTTACTGGGGTTGGTTGGTTTCTTCTTTATACTGCAGTAGACATGAAGGTTTGCAAAACCTTGCAGTTTGTATTGTAGCAACCTTAGGCATATATTTATGGATATATTTTTCTTCATAGCAAGTGTGTCAGTAGGTGGAGAGAGTTAAGGAAGAAAGATAATCGGAGTGATTTTTCTTACTCAAACCCATCATCCATTAACTGGCATATTGTTCTTTTATTAATTAAATATTTATTAAATCCCATGAGTAAGCAGTACCATTGTGCTGTACCATTAATTGTGCATTATACCATTACAGAAATGTTAATTTATTACTCACATATTATTGCCATTTAATGCTTTCTTTTTTCTCATGTGTATTTATTTCTTCAAAATGAATGCATTTTAAAGCGTAGATTTAACATCATTAGCAAAACCAGCATCCCATTTCAGGCAAAATAAACAAAATCCAATTGTTGTGAATGTTATTGGTTCTTCTAAGCATGTTTCTCTCCTAGAATGTTCTCGGGTCTTTCACACTGGAGGAGCAAGGCTTGTGTTGTGTGGCAGGACATGGGAAAAGTTAGAAGCCTTGTATGATGCTTTGATTAATGTGGCAGACCCCAGTGTGGTAAGTATTTCCTAACTGATTTGAAAATTCACAACTTGACTTAAACATTTAGTTCAGGTACACAAAGTGCTTTTAAATCCAGTAAAACAAGGTACATGAAACATGATTCACTGCTAATGGTGATTTTGGTCACCCAGGTAACACATCCAACACAGTCCAGAGAGCGAGAGAGAAACCTCTGAAGGTTTTCAGAGCATGATGCCAAAAGTGTAACTCGGCATTGCTGGTTTCTTGAGCTAATTCAAGGCAATTACTTTAAAGCAACTGAGTGCTCCTGCATTTTGAACAACCCACCCAAGCAGAAATGCTAGGCAGAGGAATTTGTGTGTTAATTTAGATGAAAGGGATCCAAAGTGTTTCATTGAATCACAGAACTAGTATCCATTTTTCACATGATTAGAGTGTTCGAAGAGTGGGAAATGGGTCTAAAGACCGAGTAAATTTTGAGTTTCTTCACTCTGGGAGAAGTCCCAGCTAGAAGAGCATGGGAGCATATGAATGAGTGTCCCTTCCTCATTGCCTCTCTCTGGGTCACCCTGCAAGTACACATGCAATTTTCTCCCTGTTGCCAGCTCTTTGGAAGGTGTTTCTTTGATGCTTATGGGAAAGCTTTCCTTCTTTGACCAACAGATAGCTTTCAGGGCACAGGTGCTCCTGAAGGCATCACACTAATTCTACAGCCAGATGAACAAAACTCTGCTTTTGGCCTTTTGGGGTTTTTAGGGGGTTTATTTTGGTTTTGGGTTTTTTTGGTGGTTTTTTGAGGGTTTTTTTTTCAGTGATCTTCATTCATCTGCATAAATAACTATAAAAGTAATGTGCTCATGTTAGCCTGCACAGGCTCAACTAGGAAAAAAATATGAAGTAGGGCTAAGGGATCTGTGTTAGATCATCATACTAATATAGTGCCTTCCAACTGCCCCACATGTATATGTAAATTACCTAACTAAGCACTAAACCCTAAACTCTGTGGTCAGCAAAGTTCTCCAGAGGGCTGCTTACAGATAAACCTGAACTTGGACTGATAGGACTCTCCCTCTTTGCCTATTATCTGTCTCCACTGATTACAAGAGAGACAAAACTCCAAAGGGTCGAGTCCAGCTTTCCCTTCCCATCATGTTCTGCTTCATCTGCATTTCAGAGTCTATGAATTCCCATTGCTGAACTATCTTCTTCATAGAGTGGGTTAAAAGAACAAATCAAAGGTTTTGTGAGAATGGTAAGATCCCTTTCTTTAGATAACAAGGTAAATGAATTTGCAAGAAAAGTAAATGGAAATACATTTTTATGTAAGAGGTATTCTTTAAGTTAATCTTTTCTTTATTAGACATATGCACCAAAGCTCATACTTCTGGATATAACAGATATAAACTGCATTCGAGATGTAGCTAAAGAAATCCTGAATTGCTATGGCTGTGTGGATATACTGATCAACAATGCAAGTATGAAGGTGAAAGGAGCAGTGCAGAGCATTTCCTTGGAACTCGATAAAAAAATAATGGATGCCAACTATTTTGGACCTATAACATTAACCAAAGGTATTTTAGTTTTTCTTCCTGTTTTGCTGTTGTCACTTTAAGCTTAAAATCCAGTTGTTTTCAAAGCCGTTGAGAGGACAGAGACAGAATGACAATTGAATCTGATAGTACTGGACCCAAATCTGCATGTGCAACCCAAGTGAAGTCTGGAAGAAACTCAGTTTCCAGCTACTGCATTTTGTGATATTTTTGATTGTGCTATTAAGACAAACTTCGTCAAAGCTGTGCTGTCTGCACTTCAGATGTCACTTTTGTCACCAATTACATTGACCGCTTTTCCTTACATGGCTCTTTCTTTTATTAATTTTCTCTTTTTTTCAGCCATTCTTCCCAACATGATCTCAAGAAGAACTGGCCAAATAGTTCTAATCAATAGTATCCAAGGAAAAATAGGAATACCGTTTCGTGCAGCTTGTAAGTTATATGTAGCAAAAATGTACAACCTAATGCATAAATTGTGAGTATTCCATGGCACTGATAATAGAAAGTTATTAAAAGTTCTAACTTCTATCCTAATTCAGTAAACTATTAATACAATATTTGGCTGAAAAAAATTAAACAAAGTGGAACTCAAGAAGAAATAATAAGATGCTATCTTTAAAGTATAATAACTGCCTAAGGTACTTGAGGACAAGAGAATAACAAATGTGACAGCAAGGGGGGTTTTATGGAGACATTCAAGAAATAGCAAACTTGAAAGTCTGACATCTGTACTGGGCATGTTAGTAGAACTCATAATGAAGAATGAAGTAGTGTATAAATATAACACACTGGCAGATACTAGCTACTGCTTTGTAAAGGGAGTCTCATGCACTTAATGGGTTTATATGTGAGAGTTCCAAAGGAGATGTAGTAATTGTATTGCGCTTGGCTTGTGAGAAGATTTTCGAGGTCTTTCATCCGAACCTCCTAGTAGGACTAAGCTGTCCTGAATTATGATGAAAGGTCTTTGCGTTAATAAAATGCAAAGTTAGGGGACAGAAATAGAAGAGAAATGTAAATAGGCATTTTTAACTGTGACAGGAGGTCAAAGTGGATGATAGATTCAGAATTAAGAGGTCTGCAAGACATCAGGATTGTGACTTACAGTTCCATGAAAGCAATATACAGTGACATAAACTGTGAGGAAAGCAGCAGAGAAAAAAAAATCCTTTCTTTATGCCTTCGTATCAATCTATGCAGTGCCCACATCTTTAACATTGTGTGCAATTGAGGTCCCGCATCTCAAAATAAGTATAACAACTATGAAAAAGGCTTAGAGAAGAAACAACACATTGGTGGGACATCTGAAATGGTTTTCATCCAGGAAAAAGCCAGTTGTGTCAAGATACATTGTATGTGTATAAGGTCATCAGTAGGAGAAGAGGTCATCAAGATACCATGTCTCTACCCGTATCTATGTGGCATGAAATGAAGCTGCCAGAACGAGGAATGTGAAAACTAATGAATAGAGAAGCTTCTTTCCATTTCTGGAGCCCACATGCCATTAGATTCTATTATGCGCTAGTTGATTTTCACTGCAGACCAAGTCATACACGAGGTGGACGAGTGCTTTGCAGCTCTGCTGCACTCAACACATTATTCTGGTTTTTGGTCAAGGTTCACATGCGATCACCCTTCTTTAATACCATTCTCAATAAAAAGGCACTAAAAGTAGTTAAAAAAATTCCTAACATTCAATTACTTTAACATTAATATTAAAAGCATCTTAGATTGCTGCTGCATAGTTTTATATAGCTATATCCATGCATTCATATATCCAAACACACATATGTGGTGGTTTTTCCTTTTTTTTAGATGCGGCTTCTAAGCATGCTGCTATAGGCTTTTTTGATTGTCTTAGAGCTGAAATGGAAGAATTTGATATCTCTGTCAGCACTGTGAATCCAACCTTCATCTGTTCATACCATCGCCAACCAGCGCCTGGCAACTGGGAGGCATCTATTTGGAAATGTAAGTGCTGATGCATTAAGGGAGACAGTAGCTGAGGTCCATACAGCAGTATGGAGGCTGCTTTTCACAGGGGTAAGGAACATAAGAAGAAGAATGGAAATGACAGAAAGGATCATAGAATCATAGAATCAACTAGGTTGGAAAAGACCTTTAAGATCATGAAGTCCGAACTGTATCTTAGCACTGCCAAGGCCACCACTAACCCGTGTCACTAAGGGCCTCATCTACACAGTTTTGAACACTTTCAGGGATGGTAACTCCACCACTGCCCTGGGAAACTTGAACAGGCTAGGGAGTAAAAGCAAAGAGAGACTGGAGAGATGGGATGAGCCTAGTGAAAAGAGAAGGACATGGAAAAAGACAACTTTGTGTGAGAAAATAAATACCCCAGGGCATGAGGAGTGGAGATAGAGCAGAACGTGAAAGGTCCAAGGGAGAGTTGCACTCCACTCAAGTGCTTCTTTCTTTCAGGCACTGTGAGGATTTTACATTCAAACTGTAAAAAGATCTTAGGGATATTCTGATGAGGGAAAGGGAATGGGTAAGGGATGAAAAGTGCATAGGAATGTAACTAATTTGACTGTTTCACTAGCTGTGTATGTATTTACCACCATTCCCTCAGATGTGTCTGTCTGTCTGCTGTGGCTCTCACTCCTCTCTCTTTGATTTACAGTCTTTTTCAGAAAGGTGGCATATGGTGTGCACCCAGTGGACGTGGCAGAGGAAGTCCTGCGCACTGTGAGCAGTAAGAAGCAGGAGGTACTTATGGCCAACCCCATCCCCAGAGCAGCAGTTTACATTCGCACCTTCTTTCCTGAGCTATTTTTTGCCATTGTTGCCTCGGGGATTAGGGAAAAGCAGAAGACAGAAGAGGAAAACTGATTTTATTCATGGTTTTTCCCTGCTTTTGACCTAAAAGAAGTTTATGTTTCTGTCAGTGTTTATAGCAAAGAGTTTATGTCAATGATTTCTGCTTCTCACTATAGGTAGAATAAAGCAGGAGGCTTTATTAAACATGAACCAGTCAATGTCTCACTTAGTGATTCACTACCACTGACACACATTCATCTGTGAGACTTCTGTTATTCTGGATGCAGTGAATATGTCAAGATATCATGTTTGCATTACAACAGTATAGGAAAAACTCTACTAGGAACTCAACAGCTGTTACAAGAGGATGATTCCCAATCTAAAATGGCAGGTCAAATTCTGGGGACCTGCAGCAACTTATCAGAATAGTCTGCAAGTGCTAGGACTGATGGGAACTTCCAGTAACAAAGGGATAGGAAAGAAGGGAGATGTGGGACACTGAGGAGTAAAAATCATCGGAAAATCAGGTCAGAGTCTGGATCAGAGTGCTCCTCAGATGTACTTTTTGGAAATACTTGCAGGATATGCAAGTGGTGAACCCAAATAAGGGCTTACCTTGTTCAATATCCCATCTGCAACAGGACCCTAGAGTGCATGCTTCTTAAAAGGTGGATTATTAAAATGGGTCAATAATATGGAGACGCTCCCTGTGTTACACTCTCGCAGGTTCTGGTCATCTGCTACACAGTTCGAAACCAAATCAGTCTCTGCATCCTGTTAAATAACCAGTTTTTCATATTTGTTTTTCAAATTACTATTCGAAGCATTCTATCCCTGAGGAAAGAAATTAGTCACATACATATATATAAAGACTTCCTTATGTTTACTTTAAACTGGATAATATTCTCTGGTATCTCCTTTTACTGTGAGAGACAAAACTAATGGTACTCAATTCACTGCCTCCCAGTCGTCCATGCCCATCATACTTTCCATGCAGTTACCTATTTTCCAAGTGGGAGAGCCTTGATACCTATTTAGTCTCTCTTGTTGAGAAGTCTGAATTATTCTTCCTGTTCTTCTTTATATCTTTTCCTGTATCTTTTTTTAATTATTATTATTCTTTAGATGGAGAGGCCACTGCTGAATGCAACATTTAAGGAAGATAAAGTGTCTGGATTCACAGACAGGCACACAGATGCTTCCCGGGGTTTTCATTTCTTTCCTTCTTTTATGTGTCTTATGCAAATTCTTGGTCCTGAGGAATTTTTCTGACTGCTACTGAGCATTGAGTCCCCTTGTCCACTCTGCCACATGTGGTACTTAATCACCACGTCCAACATAAGCATGGCCATTACTCATGTGAACTGTGTGAATTTCACATATTCCCACAGTTGTCTCACTCCTAGTCATTCTAGGCTTTTCCTCCCTATCCCATTTTCCAAGTTCATGCTGAGGACTTGCCCCTTTTTGTCTCATCCTGTGAAGTGAAC
The DNA here is from genome assembly GCA_026283785.1 of Coracopsis vasa. Lineage (NCBI taxonomy): Eukaryota > Metazoa > Chordata > Aves > Psittaciformes > Psittacidae > Coracopsis > Coracopsis vasa. The sequence goes on from JANHGB010033387.1 coordinate 9,716, forward strand.
CAGAATATATATAAAGATAATATAAGGGTGTCTTGATTGTCAGTTTTAATCTAAGAGCTTAAATTCTGTTTCCCAAACCTTACCCTGGCCTTTCTTGTGCCATCAGTTCTCACAGACATCATGATCACCTACTTTTTCTCAGACACTATCAAAATGCCTTGTTTGCAGAATACCTACAAAAGAAATACCTACCCAAGAAGCATGCAGCCAAACTGCATTTGTTGCTACAATAAGTCCCATTGCTCATATAGATTTCAACAGCAGCTGCAATTTTCTACCTCTTTCTATCAGTAAGACTCACCAAACATGAAAGGAATTCTCAGTGCAAGAAAATACATGGTTATCATCTTGCAGGGACGTTAACCTTTTCATGTATCTCTAATTCAATTGCTCTGGCTTCAAGAAACATGCATGCATCTACCTCAGGAAAGCGGTTACAACCACTGAGAAGTAGTGGGTTCCTGCAGTACCTGCTGGAGCTCCATCTATTTGCTGTTGCAGCACTGGGCTTTTATTGTTTGAATGACTATACCTTAACTGTGAAGTCAAACATCCCTTTTGTCCAAAATTTACTTGCTCCTCAACAGAACTCTGCTCCCTCAGAAAAAAGGGGCTTTTGATGTGGTCTCATTTATACTTGTGTCTGAACCTCTGCAATGAGCAAGCCCTTCACAGCTCCACAGAAACAAAGTGTGGAATAACGGGGTAATTTCATCCGAAAAAGATCAGAGAATCACAGGACATCACAACTAAATATGACTCAATATTGTCTTGCTTTGTTGTAAAAGCAAATGGATCGTGTGTCGAAATAAGCTGAATAATCCATCTGCTCCATTTTGCACTTTCCAGATATCAGCAGAAATTCTCCAGTGATTTTGAGTATTTCACTTTTAAAATGTGAAACAGTTCAAGAAACCACAGTGAAAAGCAGTGAGAGTAACAAAGGTAAAATCACACCTATGTTCTAGCAAGAGTTTTTTAAAGAACAGATGTATTTTAATATAGAAAGTAGAAGAAAGTTATATCTCATAACAGGTTTCAAACCTAAAATGTACTTCCTAGAGGACAGAACTAAACTGTTCTCCATTTCTGCTGTAGAAAGACAATGTGCTAATGTGAATGCAGGGGAGATTTAGAGGGAAAGAATTTTCTGCTAAGAATAGTTAAGCACGAAGGATAAATACCACAGAAATTTTGGAATGCCTGTATTTGAAAGCTTTAAAGAAGAGATTAATGAAACATCTGTAAAAAAGCAATGCAGCTTTAGTTTATCCTGCCTGGAGAAAAAGAAGGATTAGGTGACCTTTTAAATGGGTCACACTTTTCTATAATTCTTTGGGGGTTTTTCTCATATTAAAACCAAGGCTTCTCCACTGGTATTTCTGAAGGAGTATTTTTTCCTCCAGGAAAATCTATTATTTGATCATAAATTTTCTATTTCTTTTGTCTGTCTCTGCTTCTCTCTCTGAATACCTGAGTATAGCTGTTGCTATAAAGAATACTACGACAATAAGAATATTATGAGATTAGTTCATTAGGAGATATTTTCTCTTAGCCTCACTCATCCATATTTTAAGCTATGTAAATTCCTTAGTAATACTAACTTTCGTAAATGAGGATGAATCCAGGCCTGCAGATTTAGTTGTAGAAGGCATAGGAGCAAGACACTCAACTACAGCCCTTTTAAGTTTTCTAAACTTCTCACATGCCTGCAAGTCACATAGAATCATAGAATGGTTTAGATGGGAAGGCATCTGAAAGCTCATCCAGTTCCAACTCCCCTGCCACGGGTAGGGACACCTTCCACTAAAGCAGGTTTCTCCAAGCCCCATCCAACCTGGCCTTGAGCACTGCCAGGGATGGGACATCCACAAGATGAGAAACTTCTGTGAGTTTGTCTCAAGTATGTGTATGGTGGCTCATAATTTTCTGTTAATGTGTGCTGCAGCTGCACTGTGTTCAGTTTAAGGTTTTTTGTGGTGAAATCAGTTGTATCTCGGTGTTGGCCAAGATAATTTCCATTGCTGGACACAAAAGCCCTTGAAGTAAGGAAGAATTTTAAAAATGCTAAGACTGGAAAGTCTTAGAACTGAAGAGTCTCTTGTCTAATTTCAGCCATCTGTCCTAAATACAGCCTATCCAGAGCTAACCTCCCAGTGCCCTTCTTAAGCAGTGGGAAGAAACAGGTGATTTATCTGACATACAGCTTAGGATGGCATGGATTGGGATGGGAGCTTTACAGTCTTTTCAATAAAGAATTAGGATGGAAACTCCTCTGAAATTCTAACAAGCTCACATACTTTATATTAGCACTAGAGACTGATTACAAATCAGAGCACTGGAGGGCCTATGTTACTGTCTTTTTGAAACCGAGACACCTGAATCTACTTTTCCAATACTAAGACTTCCTTGAAACGCCCTTGGAAATACGATTTATTTATTAAAAATAATAACTAATGCTACACAAGTATACATTTTTATTAATACTCTTTCATTTTGATCTGACATTAGGATTTATAGGATGCCTTGAGGTACAGTTCAAATTTACAGAACTGAAATAGTGGCCAGGTGACGCAAGCCTTTGATTGGACGTGCAGGGTCCTCTGTAGTGTTGTGAAACGAGTTCACATACACATTGCAAGCTTTCTCTGGAGATGTACGGTCAGGAAACTTGTATTTAATCTTTAAACTCCTTCCTAGCGTTTTTCTTTTGTGCTTGAATTCCAGAATGGTTTTTGTGTAGTTGTTAATGGTGGTGACAGCCGCAGCCATACAGCAAGCGAAGGAAGCCCATGCGAGGCTATAAACAAAAAGGTTTATCAGAAATTAGCAGAATGTTTTCATATCCATGTCCTTCAGTTTTATTTGTGCAAACACTGCGTACATGTGGTTGTATCGGGTTCTATTAGGGAAAGAGGAGCATGGTGGGGGAGGAAGAAAGACCGTTTACATACCTAACTTACATTTTGACATCTACACATTCACATTTCACATTCCTGTTTAACAAAACCCTACCTCAAATTTCTCTGTTTACTCAGAGTTTAATATCAGAGAAAGGAACTATTAAAAAAAGAGGATGCATAAAAAATTAAAAGGTGCAGTTATTGAGACTATGAATCTCACAGGTGATGCACCACTGAGGTGTATGTGTGCCAGTTATCTAAAAGGGCTAAAAAGACAAGAGAAGGCACAATGAAGTAGCTCACTAAAGCAGGCTTAAAGCACTGAATTGCATTCCTGAGAAAACATAGGTCATGACAAAGCAGAAAGGCCATCAACTCTGAAATGTTAAAAGTAAAACTATATGAAAACATACTAAAGAACCGAAGTTGACTCGGACTACTGAGTGGACAATGCATGCTGGAGCTGTAAAAGTAGCATGTAAAAATATGGTCACAGTGGAATGTGTTGGAGTTCACTGTGGAGGAATTTGCTTATTGGAGCCTTTCTTAACATGGTAAGGTCATGATTGCCTAATGAATCATTTGCTTTGGTGGAGAGATCAGTTTAAGACCTTCAGCTTCTCTCTCTTCTCCCTCAGAGCTGTTTGTTTCCACATCCCTGCTGTAGTTCAGCAAACACATTTGGTTTTGAAATATGTATTTTTAGCATTATTTTTAGCCAGGATTGTTTTCCAAGGTGATCAGGCAATCATATGTTTTTAAAGAATTTGAGGGTGGTAGAGCATAGCATGTGGATGTGAAGGGCGCATAGAAGTAGGAAGAAGAGGAGAAGTTTATGCAATCTTTGCTCCTAAAATCAGTCAGACTGCACCCTGACTAACTCTTAAATTTGGGGAGCCACAGAAGAGCTCTTATAACAAGCTGAAAACTCGGGGCAAATCACCAGATGCAGACAGATTTCCCTCTTTATATGAATGGAGCAAGAATGGGACAGCGTGCCTACCTACGGTGGTATGTAACCTGGGGTTGAAGCCAACCATGGTAGATAAGAATTGAAAATTCAGCCCTGGGAATGAGATAAAAGCAGTAGGTCTGCAGTAGTCCTGGCTCATGTAGTAGGCATTTTTGGCTAAATAATTAAAGTACAGTAGCATTAATAGATAAACTATGAAGGTGCTTTTCCTAATCCACCTGTTGAAGCCCTTTGAAGGACTTCGACATAAGGGCAAGGAACTGATTTCAAGAAAGCTTCTATAAAGGCCTCTTAGCAAAGACTGAAAGAAATTGATCCCTTATGAGCAGATTCTCTTGTAGATCAATACTGTGTTAAAAGAGAAAAAAACCAAAGGACAGAAATAAATGGTTTCCTTTGACAATACAGGAAGCACATCAGTGTGGTTCTTCAGGTTTTTGCCTGAAATTTTGGTTTTCCATAAACAACTTGGAAAAAATGGGGATTTCCCCATCTGACTACAGAGAACTGAGGAAGGAAGCGAGCAAAATCTTGTCACTGAGAGATTCACAAAATAAAGAGCACTTTGGCTGACATGGAAATTCGGCTTCAAGAAGGAGAGCATTCAACCTGAATTCTGCTCACAGACAAACGACAGAAAGGGAAATCAAACAGATAAACTCAACAAGCAACCAGTCATTCATCTGCATGAGAGAAATACCAACAGAAGCTCAGCTGGATTATGGGTTTTCCTTTTACTGCATGGAATATCCCATATGAAGTGTGTTACACCATTTGTCACAATCTGGCCAATCTCCAGCTTGACTAGGCCCATCCTTCATCCGTCTGAAAGCACTAAAGAAACATCTCCATTCCTATACGCAGGTAACAATAGCTTCAAACAAACTGCTGCTGCGTAGGAAACAGGCTCCTGGAAAGGCACAGATCAATGTACTGTGACCTTCAAATGGGATATGAGTTATTAGGAAATTAAAAAGTAACAGTGCAAAAGACAAAAGAAACCCCTATTTCATTGCAGAAATCCCTAGCAAGTCTGCATCCTCAAGACTGCGTGCAGCTCTAAGCTCTTGTTCAATAGTGGTACAATAGAAGTAGAAAGAGTGGTAAGGATGAGTGACAATGAGCTGTGATCTCAGCTGTCAGAGAAGGATGAAGGAGACAATCAGCCTGAGCTCTTTTCTACTGACCCAAAATATTGGTCCTGATTGACTTTTCTCAACTGATCCTGCTCTTTTTCGTAGTCACAGTTGGAGAAATAGCAGCAGTTTCCAGCATGTGAACATTAAAATGCTTACTATTGATCAGATTTGATGGATTTTCAAAGACGTATCTCTATAGCAAAAATCCTCTAAACAGCCCTCGTCTAATAAATTCACTAGATCTCCCCAGAGCATGTGTTGCAATTATTTACAGAGCCAAAATAATGCAGTTTTACCTACTCCAGTTTTTAAAAAATTGAACCATCTTGTCTGAAATGGTCCAGATGTAACAACCTGAAGCGTATATCTGATGAAGAAAATCTCAGCCTAAATGATTAAAGCTGGAAGAGTTTTAAACAGCTTATGCAAGGCAGTTGTCCTGGGAGATGAAGGTACTGGATCCAATGTGAATGGAGAAGGACCTCTGCTTTGTGCAGAGCAGTTGGAGGTCTCCATGGTAAAGGATGGCAAATTCAAAATCCACAATCTTATGCATCCTATGTAATAACCTAAGACAACTGAATTTGGAGAAAACCAGTTGCTTATTAACTGCCTCCCAAGGAGTGAAATAAGGTAGACACATTCCTTATAAATTAGGTATACATTCCTTGGACATAAGGCGGAGTGACTGAAATGTAATGGAAGAACCAAATATAAACCAATAGGTACCAATAGGACCAGCCATAATCCCATGTGTGAGGTCTCCAGTCTTCAGGACCAAGATTTACAGTCATTTGAAATACAGTTGTGTACATCATGTGAGCAACCATGCCCAGAAGACCTACAAAATATAATAAGAACATTAGAAAATGTAAATTGAGGACATTCTTCTTTGTCAACTTTTTGCACTTGTCCCTTGAGCTCCTGAAGAATGTTTTATGAAGTGTCTAAACTCTATAAATCACTTGGAAATACTGTATATTTATGTGCCATGTACTTGCCAATACGATCATTAATACACTCCCTTGACAGTTACACTGTACACTAGAGTAATCAAGGGGAGCAGGAGGGTGTGCAGCCCATAGATTTTAAAAGGCAATAGGTTGATTTGCTCTCATCCACTGAAAACTTCTTATTAATTCAACCCTGAGCACAGATCAGCCATTACAAGCAAGTACTGCTCAGTTGCATTGCCCATTATACGCTTCCCAGTTTCTTATTGTTCAGTGGAGAGAGTTTTCACAGGCATGCAGTTGTATTCCTTTTCCCAGTGCCTTAAATGCAGCCAGATTTATCGAAGTTTTGTAGGTAAATGAAAAGGTGAACACTTAAAGGCCATTAAAAAGCATTGTAAGCACTGAAAAAAGCTTAGGAAAGGGGCTTATATTTAATAATCTATTTTCCAAATTGTGACTAGGTTGCTGCCTGATCCTAAGGGCATCATCATCTGTTTTCCCTTTGCATTTATCTTCCAGTAGTGAACTTCCCTGTGAACATCTATTTTGTTTTGATTTCAGCTTCATTTACAAATCCATAAGTACCCTTGCAGAGTCAACTATCCCACTGCCTGAAACACATTAGCTTCTCAGAACAGATGGTCTCACCCCAAACTCACAAGACTCAATTTTCCAAGTGTTCATGAAGCAGGTTTGTTTCATGAATTCTTATCTAGGGCACAGAATCTCTTAGTCTAGGACACATCCTCAGGCATAACAAGTCAGGGCTGACACTGATCTGGCTCCAATAATAGCTGGGACATGGTTTTCCCTGAAATACTGATGTTGCCTGAAACACCATCAACAGACAATTGGGAGAGCCCTTTTACGTAGCACAGAAACAAGAGGCTTCGTGCTGTGAACCACAGCATTCAGTGGTCAGCTGGAACCATGATAGCACATTTCTTAATAAACTGCTTGGAAAAAGTAGCTTGACTGTCAATGTGGCTATTAAGAGAATGACAAAACCAGTCTTGAGATTAACTCTTTACCATCTGCCAAGTGTCTGACTTGCAATTAGATGCCATTCTAAAAGATAAGCTCGCACCAAGTATAAATCACTTTGGTCTCCAAACTGATTGCTCCATGAGCTCCATGATTGCTTCTGGCTCTAAAATTAATAACCCTATGAAACATTGTTCCTGATACCTGTTATTTTTAATGTTTTTACTGCAGCATTCCTCAGCAACAATTCTATAATCTGGAACAAATCACAGAGTACTTCAGGCTCTAAGACACCTTCAGAAATCTCTGGTCCAACCTCCTCCTGCTCAACACAGTCAACACTGAATTCCCCAGATTGGACTAGGGACCCTCTGAAGTTTCTTCCAAACTGAATGTGCCCAGGACCCTATGATTAAATAGCACTGGTTTAAGAAGTAATATGTGGAAAATGAAAGACAATTTTAACGGTGATTCTCTACTAACACTTACCCAATTACATTTTATTCCCTCTTAAAAGTGCTATTTTAATTTGGCTATTGCTAATTTTATACTTAGCATATTGGAAATAACCCCCCCCCAACAAGCTATTTGGAAGAGTACGCTACTTTTTTATCTTTGACAACCAACCTGACAACGAAATTAAAACTTATGAAAAGAAAATAATGAAGTTAAAATAATAAAAGCTATAAAAATAACATATAAAAATAATCATAGGAAGAAACAGTTAATTGAAAATAATATTTTCCATAACATTTTGCTGCCTCTTGTACTGTATGCATCTCCATAGGTGGTGTAAGAGTTTCGAAACTTGGACACTGGTATTAATTTTCAGGTGGAAATCTGTCAATGTTACATTTCCTAGATATAATAAGTTGAGCTCTTTAACTGTACCTGCTAATACGGTGACTACTGCAGAGAAGGCGTTGATCTTTAGCCCATCAATGACAGTGCTGTAGTAGCACATTTCTACTGACATAAGAATGACTCCAGTCAGAAGCAGAATGATGTACAGAAGCTCTGTGACAATAGACAGCCATAAAACTCCTGGAAAACCCAATAAATACCAATGATATTCTAAGCAGTCATTTAGGATTTTCACCATTTCTTTCTTCTTCATTTATATTGTTTACACAACGTTAGACAAAAGCTGAAGTCCTGTGAGGATGCTGTTATAACATTTATAGGAAAACTTGGAGGTCAGTGGGCACCCTAAATTGTAATTCCCTCTACTGATTTGGCCATTTAGTGGAAGAGTACTTGCATACTCCTTTTATACACTTAAGAAGCTTAAAGCACGAGGTGGAGCAGCCTGGTTTTACACTCAGTAGCTACCCTAACATCACCATGAATCAAAGTTAATATAAAAAGAATTCCCATCCAATTACCTACTTGTTGTTGACACAGTTGCTGAGTCCAGACAGAAGCGTACCAAACCAGAAGGCCATGTTACCCAGCTGACAGACTGCAAGGCTGTGCACACAGTCATATGGCCTGAGGGTCTAGTCATTGACTAAAATCATCCCCATAGGATTAATTGTTCATCAAAGAGGATCTTGATTTTTTGCACAGAGAAGCCTTCATGAGCCCAGACACTCTCCAGGTTTCACTGAGATTCATTTCTCTGCTCACCTGCTGACCAGTTTCCTTCTGGATTTCTGTTAATGATGTCTTACACAAGAAGTTAATCTGCCCATTAAAGTTTCTCAGCCTGCTGCTTTATTGTTAGCATGGTAATGTTTCACAGTCAGGAGCAGGAGGTCTTGTGTCCAGATCATAGCAAGAAATGGCCAACAACTTTCCCAAACCTTTTTAAATCAAATAAGCGTGACAAACTGCAGCAGTGGTAGGGAGGAAGAGCCTTCAGATGCTGAGTCTTCTTCCCCAAGGGGCTGAAATGGCATATTGCCTGCCCTTATTCACACACTGCCTGTCCCTGTGCAGGCTGCATGGTGCAAGCCGCAAATTTAATGACTGAATATGGAAGTATGAGGAAAGAGGGGCCAAGAACTTACAAATCCTGACTTCCAGTACTGATATTTAAAGTAATTTAAAACCTCATTCTTATTCAAATGGAGCGTTTTCAAAAGACATAGATTAATATTTCAAGTCATGTGGACCTAATTTTGAAGCTGACAAACTAAATAAAGGACAAAAAGCTGTGTGTGATTAAAGCAAGTATTTTTGATATCAAAATACAGAATATTGGTATTGGCTGATGTGATCAGGAAAGTTTTATTGACACAAATTATGCATATCTACCTCGATCAGAAGCTGGAGTCAGACTGATGAAGCTTCTACATTTCTCACCTAAAAAAAGAAAAAAAGAAGTATTTTTAAATAAAATTCAGGATGATTTTGCATTCTGTAATAACCTAAAGAAACAGATTCATTGGAAGCAGAAAATACAAAACCTGTCATAAAAGCACAAACTGAGATGATCAGGAGAAACTATTTCTGCTGTGTATTTGTACACAGAGTCCCTGGTACCTCAACCTGCTCCTGACACTTAGCTAGATAATCCTTCCAGAACTTTCTTCAAGGCAGGACCAGCATCTGGGAGACTTAGGAAAAGGCCATGAATTGATTTCCAGAAGGTTGTAGCTGTGAAAGCCGGAATGGGGAACCCAACAACTCATTTGAAGCCCTCTCCTTACAGCGACAAAGCCGCTGCTCACACAAATTTCTCCTAAGCTTGATTACAATTTGTTTCTGTAAGCTTTGATTTTCAAACCCGTGTGACCTCCTGAGCCCCCCCCAGATGCCCTGAACAAAGCTCTTGGAATTAATTCTGCTCTGCTCTGAAAATACAGGGTGTTTTTTTTTCAGCCACTGAGTTGGAACATAAGAACTGCAATAGCGCATGCATGGGTGAAACAACCTGCATCCACAGCGATCACCACCTGGAATATGTCTTTTGGACATGTATTTTGCTCTGATCTTTGACATTTACCCCCTTAAAATTGCACAGCTTACAAGACTTTGTGGTAGAACTGGACTTTAAGGACAAGTGTTGTGAAAATACATGCATTTTATACCACATGTGAAAGCTGATTTGATTTCTCTGAATGATCTAGTTGTCATCTGTAAACTTGCCAGAACATAAGGGGAAAAACTTAGTGCTAATTTACAATAAATGTCCTATTTGTTGAAGGAGCTAAGCAATCCTTTTATACAAAGATCGAGCAATAACTAGAAGCTTTCTTTAATGGCAAGCTCATTTCATTCTACTGACATTTACATACACAAAGTGAAACTCAAATGCCACCACTCATGATTAGTAAATCTCTATGCTTGAGCAGGGTGACAATAATCTTGTTTTGCTTTATGGAAGGCAGGAAATAGCTGTGCTGAATGAATGAAATAACTTAGAGCTCACAGATTTAATTGCTCAAATGACTTTTAAAATAAACAAGTCACATTGTGCTTTCTTACGTTGCCATAGGGAATCATCAGCAATTGTTCGAGGCAAATATGTTATTTTTGCCTAAGGGGTTAAAACCATCAGGAAAATAAAACACTGTCCTGGTAAAGTAACTTAATAGTGATAATAATAAAAATTATCTGTACTTCAAACTGTCACCTTAACGTTTTTGCAGGATTTAGTGGGAATTTTTTTGGAATCGTATCCTTTAAGATCCCCCTTCCCGAAGAAAAACAACTTTTAAAGGATACTTTTTCCTTTAAAACACATACATGGCACTGCAGCAGAGGAAGGTGACACCACATAAGTAGGAGGAACCTGGATTACTTTCTAAAGTAAACTTACAGGGGTTTACTCACCTTCTTCATTTATAATTTCTTCACAGGAATACCAAATTCCAGCATGAAACTTCCGATCAACGAACTTGTCATCTCCTGTCTCCCAAATATATTGCACAGCGTTGCTGTTGTTGGCATCAGGGCTATTAAAGCGGATGCAGTGATCCCCTTTGCTCTGCCCTGTACAGAAAGGTTTGGCAACTTTCCTTGCCCCTTCACACCAGTAACTACTGCTGAATGCTGTGATAGAGAAGACTAAAGAGATAAAACTGAGAGAGAATGCTGCTGAGGCTCGCTGCCGTCTGTCTGCAGCTGGGACTGAAACTGGCATCCCCCAGGACTGCGCTATCGATTACTCTAGGCAGAACCCTTTACAAAGCTGTGTATGTATCTGCCTGGGGAAGCTCTGCCTGCATTCACCATCCCATTCCTCATTCCTCGCAGAAAACTGTACCAGCTTAGCTGTTAAGACAGAAAGCAGAGATAAGGGCATGGCCAGAAATCATGTGGCGGGAGAGATTAAGGATGTAAGACAGTGCTGTTTGGCAGTAATGTCTTGTGAAAGATGTATGAGGAGGTGGGACAATAAATTATAGTTTGCTCCATGAATCACAGGAGGAAAGATACACAGAACAGAGCAGCATTGGGTGTACCCAAGTGTGAGATCAGAGGAGCTTTATGTATACAAACAGAATACGCACATTTACCTCGATCAGCAGGTGAAGTCACGCTGATGGAACTTCTCCATTTCTCAGCTAAGAAATAAAACCATGGGGATCCAAATGCTGCTGTTACACTGAATGCTGATGTAATTGAACCATCATCATCATCATGATGTAATTGAATACATGTGAATCTTACATGCCTTAAGGAGATAAAACAGTTGCTAAATTAGAGCATTTGACAGCATTAGTCAGTGATGAGTCAACTGATGATGACTGCATCTGTTCAGAGTTCCACCAGTGACAAATGAAAGCAACAAACTACATGACTTTCCTATTGATGGGCTTCTAGGCACTGTCCAGTCTGCCTCCATGAACATGTAATAGAACTTTCAGCCAACTTAAGTGAAACAGTAGAGAAAAAGCTGAATTATGCTTATTTTGTCTGCCCACCTGTTCTCTCTGAAATAGCTTTTATTTTTGCCTTCATCTAAGAACTATTTCTCACCTTGACATGTTAGAAATGTTGTTTTTCCTGCCTGTTTGACAATGCAAGTAAATGATACAAAGAGCCAGAAAGACCAGGAGTGTTAGTAAATGACTGCTTCATTTTACAAATGTAAGGTCAAAACTTATGCCTAAAGGAGAGTGATACCACAGGACAGACACTGAAGTCACATATGTATCTTTCATGAAAATCATTTGATTTTTAAGACAACTCTGTACCATAAGTTGTCAGGGATGGAGAAGCTTGTGGCTAGAGAAGTCCCAGCATGAAACTCAAAGAAATAGGATAAATGCCTGCTTTAGACTCATGAAGATCTCAGCTTGAAGATCTGCAGCAACAGAGTGAAACCCAAGCAGGTATCTGGACTAAAAAGGCCCAGCAAATCTCACAACCCAAGAAGCAAACTGTAGATTGAGCCAGGAGTTATTTTTAACTACAGCTTTGTGTAATTGTATTTTCACAAGGATGTAGCACTTGGGAACTCCACTTGAAGCCTCTATGAATTGGACAGAATTATGAACTGCCCAGTACATCTGGGAACAGGATGGGTGGGAAGGAAGGAGGGAGGGAATGAAGTCCTTCTAAGGATTAAGCACTTATCTATGTTTCTGTTCCCAGCAGTAATCACATAGGGCTATACTCATAGCAATACACAGATGAGGAGTTACTATGGGGGCTTTGAAGTTCCTCTCCCTGATCCGCAGAGTTGCCCTTTGGTGTGTCAGGGTGGGATGTGTATATTGACACATCAAGCCAGGAAGGCACAGCAGCACAGAGTGGCCAGTGGCAGGCCACTAGACTGGGCTGCCAGCCTTCTAGACTGGGCTGAATGCATTTCCACCCTGAAATCCTGGTTCCCATCACACTTCCGTATCACAGAATCATAGAATAGTTAGGGTTGGAAAGGACCTTAAGGTCATCCAGTTCCACCCCCCCCTGCCATGGGCAGGGACACCTCACAGTAAACCATGCCGCCCAAGGCTCTGTCCAACCTGGCCTTGAACACCGCCAGGGATGGAGCATTCACAGCTCCCCTGGGCAACCTATATCCATGTCCAAGTACTCCTTTTCATTACATCGAGACTATGTAAAGATGAGACATGGGTGCATATTATACCTTTCCACCTCCTGGATTCCTCCCGAAGAAGAAAGTTTGGGCATGTGTGTAGAGGCTCAGGTCACACTGCTGGTGGAATGTGCTGCAAGGGGTATCTATCTGCCACACTGTTTAGCCTATGTTTGGTATTCAAAACTGAACTACCGATGGCCTCCACAAGTCCTAGTGTTGTACCTCTGCCTCATCTCCATCTTAGCTGCTCTGGATGCCCCTCAGTTCTGGGAAAGGCATGCAGAACTGCAAGTTTCACTTCCTTTGGAAATGGAAGAGGCAACACCTTCACTCTCCAGATTGCCAATTCAGAGTAGGACAATTGTAAGCTTGATTCTAAACTATTACACTCTAACCGTTTTGATTCCCTGAGCCTACACAGTACATAGAGTTATTAACGGGTTCAAGCTTTTCTCTGCAACGGGAAAAGTTGCAAACAGGTTTTGATAAATGAAAGCTGGGATTCATGGGCAGTTTCTGCAACCCCACAGCTGAAAATGTGGAAAAAAACCCCTGGAATGTCACAAGAATTGTAGTAATACAAAATAACCACTGGCAACATCACTTTTTGTACACTTAGATCCTCCCTGATCCTGCACTGACAGTGCGTATTTCACACAATATGCTCAGAAAGGATAAACCCGGCTGTTATTGAGCTGGCTCCTGCAAAGCAAGCTTCCTACATGGAGTTTTTCTGTGTTCTAGGGCATCTCTCAATGGCTTCATGAGGTGTGTATAAATATATATGTGTATTTATGGAGCTGGATTGCATTCTTGCAAAACCCCTGGCAAAATTCCCATGGAGTTTCAGGGGAACAGGATCAGCCCTTTAATGTTTTAATAGTTTTCTGACTTCTTATTGGCTAAAGGACAAGCCACAGTAAGCAGACTTTCTGTGAGGTTTAGAGTAAATTTTCTCTGCCTTTAACCAGAACAAACCAAACGCAGTTGGAGCCGATCAAGGCTCAGACACTGCAGTAACTTCTCTTGTTTGTGAGAAGATTCATGGAACAGTTACACTCATAAAAGAAGATACTTTGACTTCTTGTTTTTCATGGGACAGGGTGATATAATTGATCTATAGTAGACTGAAATAGCGGCATATTGGGGACAAATCTATTAGAATGGGTATGGTGACACTTTTTGGTCTCTGTTCCAGCATAGGACTCTGGTCCAGAATATCTCCTGCACCTGCCACTTCTGTCATGATATTGTTTCTAGTGAAACAGGTAAGCTAATTCACTGATTAATAATGGACTGTATGAAAATGGCTTCCTATCACGTAACATTTTAACCTTCACAAACAGCATGTTCGTTTCACAAGTAGTTCTGGCAGCAATTTATGTGTGTTAAAAATTAATCATGACAATTGTTGATTGAGAAATGGTAGAGTTTTGCATTAGAATTCACTCGAGGTCATTTATTACAATTTTCTTCTATTAATGCTCATTCATACAGGGAATAAATTGTGTTTACATCTATTTGTACAATCTCTTTTCTTAGCACTATTGATCAGTACTGAATTATACTTAACTTTCCATTTTTCCTACCAAATATTAATACTCTTGTGATTCATGTTTATTTTCTACTGCTTTTTCTCTGTTCTGAAAACAACTTTGCTTTGTTTCTATCATTATCTTTTATCTGGTGTTATTGGTTTCATTCTGCACCTCAGCTTCTTACAGAAGGCTAGGAAATCTGTATACAGTTTCTATTTTTATTCTTGCAGAGATCTATTAAACTATTCATTTCTCTTTTTTCTAAATCTATTAAAAAATCTGAAAGCTTACTTCTTAGTCTATAATGTCTTATGATTTGGAAGAGGTTTAGGTATTTAATGACAAAATATCTTTAATTCACTGCAAGGAAATTTTAATGGATGCTTTTAATTATTACTATTTAATAATATCAGCCCTGGTATTTGATAAATTTAAGAAGTAATTACCAAGGTGTATTACATTTCAATTCATCTGAATAAAATTCCTACATAGATTTAGGGTACAGCACAGCAATAAGGTATTTCTACTCACTTGTCTTTCCTTTAGCTGGATTACTAAGGAAACTGGTTTACATGTGTACATGCTGTAGAGACTGTAATTGTGTTCCCAGGTTTTTTGTGAAGGCAAATTTACCAGGAGACACAATTTCTGGGTGTTTTTAACATAAAATATTCCTAATTCTTTTGTACCATTCAAATCTGGAGCTTCTCTCTCATTAATGAACATAGAACTGAAACAACTCTCCGGTTTGTGAGACACCTTAAATTGTAGGACATCCCTACCAAAGCACTGCTTCCATCAATGCTAACAGAAAATCTCCCAATTACTTCTGTGAAGTCAAAACTTCACAAGACTGTAAATCACAGCCAATTACTTTGTCTTAGGGATTACTGTAACTTGTTTGTTCTATTGCTTTCTATTGTATTTAATGAGACAGAAAAATTTAAAGAAGCACCATAATCCAGATTTTCCGCCAAAAACCTATATAGATATGAAAAGTATCAATGAGAATAAATCAGGATCATGGCTGAAATAATATGTAAATAATTAAGTTCTTATTTCTAGTTTACACCTAAATAGATTCATTTTTCCTGTCCATAATAGCATAGTCTGAATAAACAGAAACAATTAATTTAACTATTAACTTAGTAGAAGAAATTAAAAGGGTAAAATCCTGATTATGGTGCAGTCAGGAAAAAAATACATTTAAACCAGACTGTTTGCAACCTTGGAGGTCTATTATTATAATCCATTTCCTCCTTGTGAACTTCAGGCTGCGTTTTCTGCTGCGTCTAACATAAACAGTGGTGTCATCTTGGTGTAATCTGTGGGCTCTGAGCAGACCAAATGAATTGAAAGACCCCTCCAGAGAAGCCGGATTACATTTCAGTGTGGGTGAACTCTTGTGTGAGCAGCGTACCAGGCAGTTCATCTGCTACCAGTGAAACTTCAGATAGCTTGAAGTGAAGAGATGTCCAGGTCAGAGCATAAGGTCACAGGCTTTCTGAGCTTCTGCCTTGGACACTGGAGTTTAGTTTCTTCTGGATCAGGAGTCCTGTTCAAATGCTAGTGGATGAATGCCAACTGAAACATAACACTGAGATCGAAAGCCATGCTGAGCTGCAGGTTGCTGCTGTTTAAGATCATGGTAAATCCATCTGAAGGCTTGTATTTCTACTGCTAAGCATGCATTGTATCTAGAATTTTATAGCACTGAGTAGCCCCAAACTTAGATCATAACAAAACCTCCCTGGGATCTGTAATCACGGACTCATGTCAGATGCAGAGAGCAATTTATCTGTTCTTCCCAGAACATACCACAGAACGGGGCCTTCTCCCACACGTGGCCAAAGCAGGAAAAGCCCCCATGAACTCAGCAGTGATTTCTGTGCTCCTCATATTGGCCTACACTGCAAACCCTTCTCTTTCTGAAACAACTTGCACCCGTCTCTGAAGAATAATAGCAACATGGATGTAAGATACAGAGGCAAGCCTGTCTCTTTGATTTTATCATTGAATCCTTTTCACTTAGTTAAACAGACACATGGCATCAAGGTTTCCCACTTCCTTCTTAAGGCTACTGCCTTATTCCCAGCTCACAGTTTGCCTTCTCACTGGACAGTGAATGGTGTTCTAGTGCACTTCATGCAGAAAAGCCTTAACAAAAAACACTGACATCTGCTGTCTGAAGCACCTGCAGTAACCCCTTTCAAGCCAAGAGGGGTAAGAAAGTTCCTCTTCCTCATTCCAAGACACTGCCTTATTCTATATATATTTTTTTATATATATATCTATATATATATTTTCTACATATTCTATATATATTTTATATATATATTTTTCTATATATTCTATATTTATTTTCTCCAGAGATCACTGCAGACTGCATTGTCACATACAAACAGCAAGCTTGTCTTTTTATAGCTACTTCTGGTGATCCCTGTGTAAGTAGCTGATGATCAGTTCACAAGTTGCTGATGTTCAAGTCATCATGGTTTGCTGTCCAATAAGTACATAATTTCTTTGATATAAATCTGTGGGGATTTCTTAGTTATTTAGTTTAACCATCCGGACCATTCTAGCACTTTGGTTACAGCTGGCAAATCTATCACCATCGCATTCAAGGTGCGATCACCAAAGTTAGTTGTGCTATAGAGCCAGGGCTGCACCAGGGACAAATACTACTCAATGCAGGAGTACTGTCCTGTAATCCTTTTCAAGGTCCTCTGTTGTATGTACAGCTCCAGAAATGACAGTCTCCTGTACTGCAACATGCCTGCAGGTGGTTCATGTGACTTCGTTTGTACAAATAAATATAAGTTCTCATGAACTTATATACATCCTCCACCTGCAGCTTATAGGAATAAAACGCTGCATTACTCTATCACAGCACATACTCTGCAGAGAGGTCCATGTTTCCCTGTGGTTTAAATAGCCCTGGTCATAGTTTGCTCCCCTGTTAATTTCCAATCATCTGCCCATTTGTTGGTTAATAACATAAATCATTTATATGCTCTTCTTCCTATATTTCAAATTAACTTTGAAGGTCAGCTGACAGCTCTTAATGGTTTTGTCAGATGCAGCTCTGATTTTATATAGACTTGACTTGGTTTTTCATCAGCAAGTCCTAAAGCAGCTCACAGGTATTTACATCAGCAGTGACCAGGCATTGGCTAACTGACCTGCAGCTCTGCAGAAACTGGGAATTACCCAAGGAAGTGATGTGAAACTGTTGTTTTTACCTGTACTGCTCCTTACTCTTGAGCTTCATCACGACTGTGTGTCAGCCCCATCTCCAGGAATGGAATGGAACAAGCAGGTAGCTGCTGTGAGGCTTTCCTTGTGTTTCTGTGGCTGTTTAACGCATTTGTTTATTAGATACTGAAGTGTTACCCCTTAAATCAAGCAGCCTTTCTACAAATGCGTCATGTCCAATGTCTTTGCCTCTTCAGATGAGGTTCATTGACCCTGCAGTGTCTGCAGAGCCTTCCCCAGCTCCCAGCACTTTGAGGCCTGCATGAGGGAAATGTCAAGGCACTTTTTATTTTGGAAACTTGCATTCCTTTCTCATGGCTGCTGTAAATGTTCTCTCCTTATCTTGCAAGCCCATCAGAGGAAGAATAATTATAGTCTTTCTAGCCCCTGGAATTTGAAGTAGGGTGTCTGGAAATGAGCTGAGAGACTAAAAGCAGAGTATTGGGCAGGCAACATCGTACATAGCAAAACCATGCATGAAATGGTGGCCTCATGTATCAGTTAACAGTGTCCTCTGTGCTTGTTTTAAAAGTAAGTAGGATTGTGTTTGTTTTCCCAACAAACACATGTTCAAAGATACAGGTAAAGTTCACAGCCATACACTGCCCTGGTTATTTATCTCAACCCTTAGTGTATCACAAAGCTCAGGACAACCACACGTGTGAAAGGTGATTTCCATAAAGGATCTAGTCCGCTTTTCCCTGGAGAGCTGAAAAGCATCCTTTGGTATAAGGACTGGTGCTCTTTAGAAAACTCCTATTTAGTCTGCTCTCCAAAACGTGGTCATTACAGTTGGGAACGTTTTCAATGAGTACTGGATTTGGTGACTTATGGTCACAGTGTTCTTTGACTACTTGCCTGCCTCTCAAAGCTCTCATTTCAGACAAAGCGGCATATTACACAGAGTCTGCTCAGACCAATGTTGTTTTCCCTGGATGAATAATGATCAAGTCATCACGATGACACTGAACTTCAAGCAGCATCTAGCATCATCCTTTCTCTACTGCTTTGCTCCTAACTGGGCACTTCTTCAACAGCCCAAATCTAACATGTCACCAAGCAATTTTGCATCTAACTGTTCTATTTTAAGCCATTCCTTTCCTAAAATGTAATTATTAGCTATGGCCCTCTTGCAGGCCTCTGCAGTGAGAGTGTTGTGTTATAAAGATGTGTCAGAAAGAGGGATATTTACTGAGAGTAAGTTAAAGTATGAGAGTCCTCTCGGGACAATTGCAACCCTCACAACCGATAAGGTGTATGCCACAGATGTCCACCACATAGTAAATACATCAGTCACTGTATATAAAATCATTATTAAAATCTATCTATAGCTGAGACTTCTTTTAACAGTAGAGCAGATTTAGGAGGTATTAGGAGTCATTTTATCAGTGAGGATTTGTAGTGGAGACATATTTAATTCTCTCTCCTGTGCTAGCAACTGTTGATCTACATCCCTGATCCCACCCCTTCATGCTAACATCTAGATCTCTTTCCTTTCTGCTTATGTTTCCAGTGCCAATGGAATGACTCAAGGTGAGTATTTCCAAGCAGGGATCCTAACCCTTTTCTCTCATTTCCTTTTTGCACACCACTAACAATCTCCTCAACCCCTGTGTTTCTGCAGCCATAGTGCCATCCATGTCTTACAAATGCAGCAACCCTCACCCGTACTACCTGCTAGAATTTGTCCATCAGAGCAAGTGCCCATTTAGACACCAACACACTTTGTTTGCTTCATCTGTATTCTCAGCCTATCTTCACCTGGAAAAGATGACAGTGGGTGATGGGACCAGTAGGACTCTGTGGAGTTAGAGTGGATTATTCTTGCTTATACAAGCACTTAAATGTGTTTGGGGACAGAAGCTTCCAGAACACAGCAGAGGGTGAGCAGTCATAGAATCATAGAATAGTTAGGGTTGGAAAGGACCTTAAGATCATCCAGTTCCAACCCCCTGCCATGGGCAGGGA
>JANHGB010033389.1:0-31975 GCA_026283785.1 Coracopsis vasa
TTCTGTTCCCACTAGATCCCATTTTGATCATCTTAAATGTTAAGATAACTTCTGAGATTTTACTCTTTGCCTAGTTTAGATGACTAGTCTCCGGTTGCTTCATGTGATATTTGTCTTGTCTTTCTTCTATCACTGTGGAATAGTTCAAATACATCATATATGCAAAGAATATGCTATTTTATTCTGTAAAGAAGTTTATTTTAGTTACAATGTTCTACTGAGATTAGTTAGATTCATGTTCTGTGCTGTTTATGATGTTATCTGCAAAATGCAGTTTGCCATGGTCTGAACTGGCTGTGGGGACCGGCAGCCTCCAGAGACTTCATCAGTCTTGCACTCTTCTCAGCATGTAGCAACAACTACTGCTACCCCCACTGCTGTTGCTAGCATGAAACTAAAACGAGTTATTGTAGAGCTGGAAGTATTTGATTTAAACTATTTTGCAACAGTTACTTAAGGGAAATAACAGCAATAAAATGAAATTAAATTACACTGGTTATTTTTAGCAATGGCAAGGCATACCAAAAATGTCTCAAAGTGCAAAATTAATGTAATGTAAACATGTGATTAGGTTCTATTTAAACTAAAATAAGCAACCACTAAAACAAATAGTGCTAATGCATGTAAACAACTCAGAGATCCCATAGGATAAAAGCAACAATGCAAATGTAAATTTTTATGTTTGCACCAATCCTGGCCAACATAAACACTGTGCAGAATGCTACTACTAAGGCATTTTTAATACAATTCTAATACCTTAAAAATTCTCATGCACATTTTGTCAATGTGGATTTTGGATGAAACACCTATTACTTGTATCCTAAAATGCGTGGTTTAGAATATGTGATAAATCTCCTAATTTACAATCCCATTATACAAGTCTTGCAGTTTATCACAGGGCTTTCTACAGCCACAACAGAACAGCCCCACAGCTACTGTTGTGCCGTTTAATGGAGAAAACATACTGAGTGTCAGTCAGAGGTACTAAAGTGAGGGAAAGATGCATTTTAGCTTTCTTAACCTACCATCTGCTATCTTCTACCTGGAAAATCTGTACCTCCATCGGTCATTAATTGCTATACATTTTTCCTCAAATAGCAGCATTTTAGAAAGATGCCTATGGTTCTGCTTTAGACACCTGCGTAAAGGCTTGGCTCAGCCAAGTCTTTTAGTCTTTAGCTGATTTTAAAATACACTTTAGTGTATTTTACAATTTTAAAGTGTGTAAAGTGGAATTGCACATACTTTGCTGACTTAAGTACAAATGCATTGATACATACATACACAAACTTTCACTCATTCTCAGTTACCATTGTCTAAACCAAACTTTTCACCTCTTACTATATGTGCTCAAAGCACATTTTGGCTAGAGTCAGACTCTACCGACTGTATCTTAGCTTGTTTCTAAACCTCTGTATTTCATAAGGTTAAATATTTTGCTAGTGAAATTGAATAAGAAATCTGAGCTTTGATGCAAAACAAAACTAACAAAAACTCTCAGCATGTACAGCTAAGTTATAAGCCTATGGAATATGGAGTTACAATAGAAATGCTGACACAGTCTTAACCATAGTTATGTGAACACAGCGAACTGTAATTGCTTCCATTATTAGAGACCTGAACTGGCTGCGTGTTTCAAAGAACAGATTCTGCAATCTGTTTGTAACTTGTTTCTTAACTACTGTTTCAAACTGTTAATGATTGCAGAAATAGAATCTTTGTGCTTTGTTTTGATTTTTTTTTTCTTGTTTGGGTTTTTTTTTTTTGGGAGGGGGGTTGCTTTTGTTTGGTTTGGTTTTGTTCTTTCTGTAGGTAACACTTACATATTTCCTGTGATACAGCTTGATCTGTTGTCAGTGCTTGAAACTATTTAATTATTAATATTACAGATTGTTACCTCTTCTCTCTTCTCTTTGAGAACACAATAGTGTAATTGCTCTAATTAATTTCTGTCCTCCTCTACCCAAGCCTCTTCCTTGGTCACTTCTAGCTCAGACACATCTCATGTCTACCTTTTTCATTTATTAAAGTATGCAAGAGACTGGATACATCTTCTTTCCTCCCCAGAACCTGCTGCTTTACAACACAAACAGACAAGTGGAGGAAAAGTTGCTGTTCTGATACCATGATTTCTGCATATGTGCAAGTGGTTAGAGAGATGAGGAAAAGGGACAGAAATTGATAGAACTGAATATGAACACCAGCACAGGTTCTGTGATACTCCTTTGAATAAGTTTATTGAGGCAAGTATAAAGCAAGCACAGATTATTTCTCCCCTCTTCTGCAACAAAGAGAAAATAGATTTTGTGTGCAAGAATTATAATCTGCTTCTTGCTTTCCACTTCAGGAAATATAGCTATACACAGCCAATGTTTCTGGCAGTCAGAATTAACTACTTACTATGTTCCTTTGATTTGTGAAATATCTTAGATGACACATCTAGGATGACCTTTTTTCTCACATCAGTGAACACTCACTTAAGAGCATCCTGCAAGTGCCCACAAAGATGATGTTGAGTTATTCAGTTAGTCGAGGCAGTATTTTCTGTATTTTACTTTGGTAAAAAATAGAAATTATGTTTCTTCCAGAGTATTACTGTTAAATCATTCTTGGAATCACTTTAGTTGTAAAATATTTTCAGCTCATTTCTGATGTTACAGTCGTATTTTATCAACAGACATATCTCCCAGCATGTTATTGAAGAGTATTTTCTTTTCCTGCTTGTGACTGAGAGTTGATCCATTGCACTTAATGGGCAGATTTAATTTGAGCTGACTCAAATCTGTAAACAGCAGTCCTGGTCACCACTGTCCACAACTACATTATATGCAGGCAAAATATTTCATCTAAATGAGCAGCTACCGTGCCACACTATTGCAAACCTTTACATGTAATATGAAAAAAAAAAAAGCAACAGGTTTTGAAATGGTGTAATATCATCCATGAAGTAAACTGAGGAATGATAATTTACATAATCTAAGAATATGACCCAAATTGTTCTTCGATAATTCTATGCACTGAAAATATATATTTGTCACAAAATGCAAGAAATGTTGTCTGACAGTTCAGGTCACCTCTCCTAAACATCTTCACCAGCAAGCATCTTTGTGCTTCTTTTGTGCTGTTAGAGCTAAGTGTGTGCTTGCCTGGATTTTTTATCAATGGGTATACTCCATCCAAGATAAA
This sequence comes from Coracopsis vasa, assembly GCA_026283785.1. NCBI lineage: Eukaryota > Metazoa > Chordata > Aves > Psittaciformes > Psittacidae > Coracopsis > Coracopsis vasa. The sequence goes on from JANHGB010033389.1 coordinate 3,187, forward strand.
AGACTTGTGTAAATATGAAGTGGTTCTCAACTAAAAAATTTCCAGTGGAGATGGTGTCTTCACTAGAAATATCACCTGTATAAATAGCAGAATAGCCTAAGCAAATTTGCTTTTCTTAGTCACCTTTTGTAGAGCTTCTACAAGTCGTCCAGGCTTAATGATAGCAGTAGCCTTTAACTGAGATTACTAATGTGAGTTTGGCAGTGTACCAGCTGCTACTATAGTACAGAGTTTAGAGAATCATGGAGCAAGCTTAAGCCTGTTGTAGAATACCAAGGTGTTGGGTGTTAGAAATGCAACAGAAGAACATGAAATTGATTGGGAGATCCAGAAATATCAGTAAAACTCTTCATATGACATGATTAGTATCACAGGAATTCAGGAGAACAAATTTTTTATTCGAACTGTTGATATTCCAGAAAGACAGGTAAGGGAAGAAATACTGTGTAAATGTCTAGAGTTTACTAGGAGTTGAGAGGCTAATACTTTTTGTCCTGGTAAAAGAGAAAACAAGAATGGAATAACAGCAGTAACCCATATAGACCTTTGTTGAAGAGTTTGATGAAGCATTGCGTAGGCTATTTAAAAGTTAGAATGTGGTGACAGCAGAGAATTTTAGCCAAATATTTGTTGGACAAATATTATGACAGGCTGTAGACTGACAATCATGCTCATGTAATGTGCTGAGAACAAACTTTGTTTAGGAGGATAGAAGGGGACCAGGTAATTTAAATGTAGTTCTTCCTAAAAAGGGAGAATTGATTGAGATGCCAAAGGTGAAAGTAATCACAAAATGATAATGTGAACTATACTAAGGGAGACAAGTGTGACAGAAGAACTGAAAATAATGTACTTTAAAAAGTAAAGCTTTGACAAGGAACTCAGGAAACTTATCTAATAGGTCATTCATGAAGATGATGTGAGAGATAAAGGAATATAGCAAATCTGTTACTGAAACAAACCATATTAATGCACAATAGCAAACGCAAAAAGAAGATGGAAAGCATGGTTATAGATGATTTTAACAACATCAGGCTACCTTTAGTTATTTGAAAAGCAAAAGAAAATAAGAGGGTCCTATGGTAAAATAAAAGGGTCCTATGGTTATGGGTCATATAATTGAATAAGTAGAAATAAAGAGCCCATATTTGTAAGGATAAATCCAGAAATACAACAGTGTGTATGAACTTCAGTTAGCAAGAGAAATAAAAGGTAAAAAAAAAAGATTGGGTTCTAGAACTAAAAGAAATACAAGTCCAAGACTAACTGGAAAGAAAGAGATCATTAAGCTGAAGCTTTCAGTTCTTTCTTTTCTAAAATTTAAGTTGAAATTAGATTGAAAATGCAATGTTTAACAAGAAGCTGGTGGGTGATGCAGGTCTGATTCTAGAAAGAACAACTCAAAGCATGCTTTTGTGAGGTAGTTAAGTTACAAGTGCTTATCAAAATCACCTCAAGGTTTTTATGGCACTGTGTGAAGAATTTGAAACATTAACGGTACTTTTAGAAAATGTGATGAGTAAGAAAAACCTCAGAGGATTGGAAATGAAAAAACAAATAAATAAACCCATCTTCTAAAGTGCAAATCCTAATGTAAGTTATCAATAAAACTATATTTAAACTAAACCAAAGAAGTCTGCATGTGTGAAAGTCTGAGATGTCGACAAAACGTACCCTTACCACTGACCATAACGGGGCAGTGGAGTGAAGCAAACAACTGGATGTTTAGCACTGTTAGACAGAACTTTTCTTTCAACCCTCTGCAGCAGGGAATACAATTATTCAGCTCTACTTAGCACTGGTGATCCTTGGTTGCCATACTACAGTCAGTTTTAGGCACCACAATTTAAGAAATTAAAAAGAGTCTACAAGATGATGACATATGTGGCAAGAATGTTAGAGTACAGCAAAAAATAATCAAATTGTGTTTGCTGGTGGCAGGAGGTGGGAAGACATAGTCTTCTAATTATAAAGGTTTACTATGAAGAAGTAATGAAGGCAGTAGGAAAGCACAAGTAAAATCAGTTCCATGTGTAAAAGCCTATAGATAGGATATTAATTTTCATATTATGAGGCAATGGATCAGACTGCCACGGAATATTATAAAACTGTTTCCACAGTGGTTTTCAAGAACAGGTTAGAAAAATATTTGTTAGGATAGCTGCACTGTAAGATGATGACACAGGTGATTTTTCAAGGTCCCTTCTAATGTTGTAGTTGTATGATTTTGCTTCCCTTTCATTTTGTGTTAGCATGAGTGGAGTATGTTTTGTATCTAGAACACAATAGAGAGCATCAGGTGGTTTTATGCAATATATTTTATGCCACATTTCATTAGTGGCTGTTTACTGAAGAGATAGAATGTATAAAAACAGTCTTTAAAATGGAAAAGTGAAGAGTCTCTTCATTAAATAATAATTATAGAAGTATACAGAAATAATTGTATCCAGATTTTAAAAAAGCATTTCACCTATTCTCTTTCTAAACATCACAAATTTGTTGCTACATTTGCTGTTTAATTTGCAAGGCAATCAGATTCAGTAATGTTCTACATAGTAATTATCTCAACACATTTTTGTACAGCATATTAAATTATACTTTTAAAAAGTTATTTTGAGTTAATTATTTTAGGTGCTGTGTTGTCAGAAATTAAAATACACAATTATACTAGGCAGCTGAGTGATTAACACAGGGGCCTGAATGAAGACTGTGAAGACTTCTAAAATTCTGAACTACTGCACACAGCCATGTGACATATCTTCTCTTGTAGTTACAGTCCAACATCTTTCTAGTGCTAAGCCAAACATAAAAATCAAATTCCAACATATTTCTGTCTTTAAAACCCTCGTAAGCCTAGGCTCAAATCCATGACACAGACCAAGTATATTTCTTATATAGCAGGATTATCTTCCCAATTAAAAGGAAAAAAAAAAGGCCAGGGTATTTTTAGAAATCTGGTTAATTGATTAAAACTCCTGGCTGGCTGCTACAGCCTTACTCAGTTCCCTCCAGTTAAGCTATCACCCTTTAATCACAACTCATTTGTTTGAAGATGTAGTACACAACTAGCTATACAGTGCTATGCCTTGTAACTGATTTCAGGTGCTGACGATTGTTGTCCTCAACTTCATTTTGAGTTAACACCAAGTGTGTTCAAAATCAACTGAACAATTTATTTTCATGATACTAAAGCATAGTAAAAAAAATAGCATTTCATTTTTCAAGTTAGGATAATGAACTGGAAAAAAAATATAGCTCTTCATAAATGTAGCCTGAAGAAAAATGGTAGGACTCCTATTCAGAGAAAAAAATCTGGGTATCTAGGTAGCTGCATCTTCATCAGGAGTCTAAGTGCTTATTATAGTAAATAGAAATTTGAGGGGAAGAGAGTGGTTCAGTTGCCTGAACATGTGTCAGTACTGTTTCATATGCCACACAGTATAATTCTGGCCTCCAGATGCAGCTTCAGTATGGGTTTGATCCCTGTGTCATAGGTCCCTCTTTGTAGGTGCTTTAGATATGCCAGGGCATTTGAATAATTTTTAAGATGTCTATATTAACATAGTGATATTATTACTTCTTAAAGCTACATTTATGGCTGAAAAATAAAATGTTTATCCAGAGTCGGGCTTTTCTTATACTTTAATAAGAGTTTTTGCTTATCCTTTAATAAGATATAGACATCATAGCAGACTTCCAGTATCTGAAGGGGGCCTATAAGGATGCTGGGGAGGGACTCTTCATTAGGGACTGTAGTGATAGGACAAGGGGTAACGGGTTCAAACTTAAACGGGGGAAGTTTAGACTGGATATCAGGAAGAAGTTCTTTACTGTGAGGGTGGTGAGGCACTGGAATGGATTACTCAAGGAAGCTGTGAATGCTCCATCTCTGGCAGTGTTCCAGGTCGGGCTGGAGAGAGCCTTGGGCAACATGGTTTAGTGTGAGGCATTCCTGCCCATGGCAGGGGAGTTGGAACTAGATTATCTGAAGGTCCTTTCCAACCCTAACTATTCTATGATTCTATGATTTGATTCAGTTAGTTTCTTTTTCTTATCTAACTGTTCAGAGTACTTAGGTGCTTGGGAATTTTAAAAAGGAATGTATATGTTAAATATCTGTTATGTGAAATAAAATAATTTGCTTTAAATAGCCATGCTGAGCGGAGAACTGAATAATTGACTTAATATACATTAAAATATTATTTTAAAACTTCACAGAAAGCTCTTTCTTGTTTTCAAATGTCATAATCACCTGTGGTTTTTTTTACAGAAATTACAAATATTTGTATTTGAATGAACAAATATTGTCCTTTTAATGAGAAACCGTCTCCAGAAGTGCTTATATTCTGTCTATATTTTAAAATCACATTTTAAACATTTTTCATAACCTGTACCAGAAAAAGTCATCAAAAAGTCTATGAGATATTTTTAAGGTTCCCATAAACCATTACAGTAATTTGATCAGGTTTACTAAAGTTCTGTACCTGATTTATTTACAAGTAATCCAACTCAGAAAGGGAGTCTTGCTAAACTATGCTTTATAGGACTCTAAGAATCATAGAACTGTGAGTTACAATAAAAAAAAAAAATACAGTAGGTATGTTTATTACTTTACCTGACAAAAATGCATGTGGACTTAAGAGGAAAGGGGAATTGGATAGTTCATGACCTCAAGTAATCATGTAATTTCATTGAAAGATCAACCATTTAAGTATCTTCCTAAGGCAGTATATGCTTTCAGTATTCACTCTTAGATGTAAAATCTGATTCAGAGGAAAACCAAATTTTCCCGTTCCTCCTGAAAGCTCCAACCTTCTGAACATTGCAGCTTGGGTGAAAGTTGCTGGCAGCTCTTTCTTGCAGAGGAAGCTGTGGATATGATATGCTAGAGAAGGCGGTAGGTCCTGCTGTATGCCGACATGCAAGATTCTGCACCTTCTTCATGCATTGCCAGAAACTTTAAAACCCTGTTCTCAAGTTCCTCTTCAGTAATAATGTGCTGGAAATCAATTTCTTGGATATTTCAGTTAGTTGATGGGAATTTTCTATCGCTTCAATGGAAAATACGAATAAAGATGACAATCAATAAGCATGAAAAATAGTGTTAATTTTCAAATCTGTAAGAGATTACTGAAAAAATATTTACATTTATATGCCTCTGTACACCTCAGTGTCTCAAGAGATAGTGAATATGGACATGAAAAAGATTAGAAATAAAGTATTTTGGATTAAAAATAAAGTATTTCTATTTCTCCGAAATCTTTTCCCATCAGTTTTCAGATTTCAATTCCTATATTTAAATTTCAAATAATTTTTAAAGTTTTATTTCTAAAATTGTAAATTTGTAGTGTTGTAAAGCTCTTGTGGATCAATTTGAGTTAATTTGCTTCTGAAAGAAAAGAAATGCCTCTTAATTCCATTGTATAATGATGTTATCATGGCTGGGAATCCCTAAAGCAGTCCCAAACATGAAACAATCTCTTCCCCTTCATGCACAACTAGACCATTCCCCTCTCTCTCTTCCTTCCATCAACTTGTTTTCCTTGAAAGCATACATAAAGGACTAAGAGGGAGATTATTCCAAAACTTCCTAAATGTTGTTTTCTTTCAAGTGAATGTAGTAAACAATTTTTTGCCATTGGGGTCTAACGGGAACTTCAGTCCTGTGTAAATCTGAGAGATAAGCAGATCAATTTAATTGCAAGGACAGAAACCAAAAGTCTGAAATATAATTGTCCACATTGTATGAGATTTCTTTGAAGTAAGTGAACATGAAATCTTGATATATTTCACATGAGTAAGGTTCACAGACTTTCCAGAATTCACTGACTTTCTAGCAAAGAAACATACATGTTTACTTGCTTCATCTGGAATGAAAAAAAAAAAGTACTTTTGAAACATTAAGCTGTCATAATCAAGGCAGACTCAAATCACAGATCTTGATTGCTGCACTTAATACTTCTTTTCATTTGCTCCAATTTATCTTTGTGTATACTGTTTTGTGTGATTAAATACTCTTGATCACTCATGAGCTCATGCTGAGCCGCATCATCTCACACAAAGCATCACAAGGTAAAGCTATTCAGGATCAGCACTCACAGAGAAAGCACTTGCCCTAGATTCATCTTCTTGGCTTATATCTGGCCTCTGGAGGCAACATATTTTCAAATTAAGGCTTTTTTTCTTTTTTCTTTTCTCTCTTTTTTTTTTATACCAGCACTAGAATTTATAGAAGAAAGCACAATGGATATTCTGACAATATTTCAATGAAATGGTTTTGTCAAAGGTCAGGAAGGGAGGTTTAACCTTCTTTTGCAGCTGAAAAGTTATCTTCTTATATTTCTTCTTACTTGCCTTGATTTAATTCTTTCTCAGTGAGAAAGAAGGTCAAGAAGCAGTAAGTTCACAGAAGCCAGAGGATTTTGTGAAAAATGGACTTTGAGGGGGACCTTTTTACGTTATTGTAGTGAAAAACAAAGCTCCTGTTTGGTTTTTTATGTTTGGTTGTGTTTTGGGGGTTCTGTAGTGCTTGTTTGGTTTGATTTTTAGTAGGAGTGCCGGTTATTTATTTATGGATTTAATGTCATCCAAGCATTGATAGAAGTGGGGCATGAAATGCAAATGGCTCTGAAGCTTAGGGCAGCCTCTGTCTGCTAAGCCTTGTTAACCATGTTTGGCAATGTGGTTTTTGCATTTCTGCCAGGTACCAGGACAGCTTTCTTAGGAGGGATGGAAAGGGTCAGCACTCATTCTCCTCTGGAAGAGGCATATCCACCACTGGAGATGTGACCTCAGATGCAATAGCTCTGGCTTGGGGTTTGAGTTGTCTGGATAATAACCTTGACTGTGGTGTGCCTCCAATTCCTAACAGTACAGTAGGGGTAGATATGATATGTTGCTACCTTATGTATTTAGACTGTATTAACTCTTTAGGAAAGGCACTTTCTCATACTCCCAATTTGTACAGTGACATTGACATTCTAAAAGTAAACACAAGAAGGCCCAAAAAATATTGTCTGGTTTTGGGCCTTATTGGTTTCATCTGTTTCCTGTGCTACAATTGAATTTATGGTGACTGTTGCTAAAATTTCTTTTTCCAGCAAATCAGTTGCTGTTCAAATGTTTATGCCAGCTTGTACTATATGATGCTCCCAGGAGTATGGACTGTTTTCCCAATTTTCTGGACAGAACTTTGCTTAAATGATTTCATTTCCCTTATTAAATTAAGAAGTTTCTCCTGAATAATCACTTTTTTTTTTCCTTACAGTAAAAGCAAAACTTTTAGCTTAACTTAGTAAGACTAGCACCAGTTCATTTTACTGTTCCATGACTCGTCACTAGAACAGGAAAGAAAATACTTCCATATTTGTTTCCATTTTAGGATCTAAAGTGCTTAAGTAAGATAGTATTTCTTCCATGAAACATCTTTCTTTAGCATAAACCTTTTTATAGCTTGCCTGTCTTAGACACCATTGTAGCAGTACTTAATAATTTCATTTTCTAACATCACCTGCCTAAAATGAGGCACCCTCTTTCCACATCTATTTCTGTTCCTCTTCATTAGGTTTTTAATACTCCATGTCTTTTTTATACCATTACAAAAAACATTCTCTTTATAAAGATTTTTCAAAGTTTTTAAATAAAAATCAGATATTGCTCTATTGTAATTGCTGTAGTAGATACACATTTTCTTGTAGAAAGCAATACCTTTAAAACTCTCTTCATTTTTATTTTAAGTGGCGCATTCTTTTTTTAATAGTGCAAATACTATATTGAAAACTATATTTCATCATTTGTTATATGATTCAGAATCTATTTTTAGTATAATGTCCCCCTTATTCTTAGACTCAACCATCTCTTTCACTAATTTAGTACTAAAATCTTCATTTTCATTTGCTGGTGAATAATGAGCAGAGAAACAGATGTTTTATTTTTAAAATGAAACCTCATTACCTTACCATGAGTAACCCTTGTAGTGGAATGATGATATATTACTAACAGGCTTTTTGTTTTTCATTGCATTGATTTGATTTTCATCCAGACACATTTCCTCATTGTTAGAGCCAAAAAAGTGATGTTTCAGTGGCTACTCAATGCTCCTCATGATTGTTTGGTGGCAATAGCTGTGTGGTTATAGATTAGAATGCTCATAAATTGATGAAATATCAGGCTAATTTAAATTAGACCTAGATTTCTGAGGCAACCTATAGAACTTCCTATACCTTTAAGGAAGATCTGAGAATTTGTACTGTTCCCTATTTAAATGAAGAAAACTTATTTTTCAAAGCTTTGAAAATTGTTTTAATGTCAAATTTAAAAATCACAATCCCAGTCATTTAAATTGAAACTCCCCAGACCCCTTTGAAATATTTGGAGTTTTTTCACATTAAAGAAAGTAGATAAGATTAAAATATATGTGCCATTTCCTTTGAATAAAGCTGAACACAAAACCACTGGTGTAAAGCCACAGATATGTTTAAAATGTTAACCAATGTCACTGTTGTTGACTTGAGGGGGTTATAATAACAAATTCAGACTACAGTAGAATGAAAGCCAGCACTGATTTTTGCAGACTGCTAAAAAGGAATTGATTGAAACCAGGGAATTTGCACATGCATGAAAATCACTACAGCTTTCAGAGTATTTCAAAACAGGGCTAGAATCTTACTGCTGATATCTTACAGTTCTAGCTTCTGCATTCCCACTGCATTTAAATAAAATATACATAAATATAATAGTCAATGATGTCATAGAGAAACTCATAAACATTTTGCAAATGTCCGTTCTGAATTGAGTCCCATAGATCCCATAATCCACATAACAGACTGAAAGCAATCTGCATTTCTACAGAAGAATTAGCTAGCTATATTCAAAGAATGCGTAGCTTAGAAACTCATCCAACTCACAATTGGCTGATATTTTAACCACAATTTAGATATTTAGTTTATATAATCTGGGAGTTGAACCAAAAAGCATGGTTTGGTTTCACTTTTTCTTTCGTCCCATATTAGAAGAAATAGCTTTCAAGCTTAAACAAACTGCATTCTGCTGATAAGGGGGCATCTGAATGACATGCAATATTATGTCTCAGTGGAATCCTGTATGAACAGAGGAAACAATACTTTTTGTTGAGATATTAACAAAAAGATCAAAATTAAATCTATGAAAATTCTTATGTGCAAAACCTATTGCAATATTATATGTGCAACCTTGTATATAATAAGGCCACGCAGCCATCCTATAAACCCATTTCAAGTCTGTAACCTCGGTTTCTTAGAGAAATGCATAGTTTGCTAAACAAAAGACACCAGGAAGACAAATATTTATACCTGTCTATTTGGATTTATCCATGCATGTGTATACATGTTACCAGATAAGAAGCTAGACAACTAAAAGACCCTCTTTTGATAAAAAAGCTCCATTCTGGGGTCTCATGGTAACCTACGTACTCTGCAGTGTGATAAGGGTGTATGTCACTAAAAAGGAATGATTAAATAAAAAGACTGACAAAAAAAAAGTTCTGTTTAAGTCAAAGAAAGGAATAATATGCATGTAAAAATAACTAAATGGTAGATGAAAGATGAATATGTACAGATAAGTGGACACTGCTAGAATGCTTTATACAATAGTAAGTATATTAAAATCAAAGTAATCTAATTGTGTTCTAAAATATATTTGCATTTATTTTTCTTGGTAAAATCAACAGTTTAGAAACTCATAGAGGTTTCCAAACACAAAAGCATTTTACATATCTATGCTAAAAAGGTTACTTTAACAGTATGTTTTTGCCTAAAAAGAGACATCTTTTGTGTTATGATCCTATCCTATGACCAGAGAATATGGTCATCAGGATCAAAAAATAACATGGACCATATATTGACAATTTCTTATTCAGTTGCAGTTTCCAAACTAGTGGAAGTTAAAAGATACAAGCAAAGAAAAATATCCTACAAAATTACCGCAAATATGAAAAGTAATATGGATTGTAATCTGGTTGTAAATATGGAGCTTTAACAATCCCGTCATAAAACCTGCTAGAAGCACAGATAGACATACTGAAATTAATGTGATTCTTTCTTTACAAATGTATAGCTTGGAACACATCACTCAGTCATTCTCACAGTATGATTTTCACTTGCTACACCCCAGCTCTGAGTCTCTTCAGAAGTGTTTTCTGTGCCAGTCACTGTGAACTGTAATTACTGTAACTTCCTCGGTCTTTCGGTTTCATGTACCAAAAATACTTGAGTTTAGAATGTAGCATTTTGTGTACAAGCATATTGGTAAGATACTTCTCTGCCTTTCCCACTTTCTTCATCTTCAGGATTATGTCTCCAATTACAATTTTTAATATCACTTTTTTTTTTTTTTTCTGTGATTGAATGGTCTCTTCTTCTTGTTGATTTAGTAGTTACCGAGTTATTTAGTTGCCAGCTGAAGAATGGAGAAAATAGACACTCAATTCTTACCAATTCCGTGCTGTCCATCCAAAATGGTCTACCACAGGCTTTCATCTTATCACATTCCTCTCAACCTTTAAAACATGGATCATATTCCCTGTTTTATATTGCATATCTAACCAGTAAAATAAACACTGCTGCTGACTGGAACTAAAAAACTTTTCTTCTCACTATGCTCTATACATGCCCATTTGTTATGCTGTTCTTAATTTTAACCATATGCATCGTAGAGTAATTGTGGACATAACACCACCATCATTCAGCTAAATAATTACACATCTAACACATAGGCTACCAACTCTGCTTGTATACATTAGCTCCTACAATGAACAATGAGGTGACCCATAGCAAGGTCATGGCCTCTGCAATGTCTGCAGGTCTCAGTGATGCACAACTCTGCCAAAGCACACCAGTATCATCCTGAGAATTACTACTGTGTAATTGCTAAGCCAAGCAGTGATGCCAGCAACCAAACTGTTCTGTCTCAGCATGTTTAAAACCTGTGTGCCGATTAAAGAGTGCACTGCCCTACCATTCCCTCTTTGTTGTATCATAGGGACAGATTAAAAAGAAAATAAAAAATCCACTGATTAATCCTTATTCTACACTTGAATTATTTAATGTAAAAGGTCATAACATTGGAGGGAAGGGGGTTAAGTCAAAAGAAAAGAAGAAAAACCTTTAAAAATCTAAATAAACCCCCCAAAGATTTATTACAATTACATGGACAAGCCAAACTCAAAGCCTTGGCTACTGAAGTGGATGTCATTTGTACTTTTATTTGTCCTTTTTTAAAAAAGTTATCTAACTGAGAAATTTGCCACATTTATGAAGTTAGTAGAAATCTAAAAATATGGCTGCTATGTTACCAACGTTTATCAGCAATTTATCCACAAGAAAAATAACCAATGTATTCCAGTTTTGCTGATATGGAGGCTGTATTTGTGATTGAAAAGAAGATGAACAGTCTTTAGTAGTAATTAATAAGAACAACATCATAATAATTGCACTGCATCAGGCTACTTTGTTCAAAATAAGATTGGTTTTAATATAAGGCAAAGATACTTTTCCACTATATGTGGGCATTATTACTATTCATCTTTATTCTACTATGGGTTTAGAAATTTGGGTTTACTAAGGCTGCATTATTTTATTCTTTTCATTTTAACACAGTATACTAGCAAGCTAACTCCTTTTAGTGGGGGTGAATGTCAGTAACACTGATATTAAGCTTTTTAGTGACAATATAGAACACAAAAGTTTGCTTTCTTACAGTGCTTGATACAGTCGTTACTCTGGCAAAGTCTTTCCAATGTCATATTTGTCTGAGGATACCTTAGTGAGAATTTCTGAAAGCAGGGAACCTTCTTCAATATACAGTTATGATTTTCATATTGATATTCAATATACAATATTCAATATACAGTTATGATATTCAATATACAGTTATGATTTCTAATAGTTTAAGATTCAATAGTATCTTATAAATAAAGAGAATTCTGGGCAGTCCTTGTAAATAAAGAGAATTCTGAGCAGTCCTGGATGGTTACATATTTGCATAACCTTGATATCCATTTTTGGTAATCTCATTGCTGTGAAACATCAGCTTTAATATTTGCACAAACTGAAGGACATTCAGAGTGCTTTGCTGAACTTGGCTGCCACATGATTTAATTTACAACACACCTTCATTCATGATGGCAGGATGCATGAGTTTAAATGCATTATACCTCAGAGTCCTTTACTTCCTTGTGGTCATGCAGTTTATGAATAGTCCACAAGAAATTCAAGTCTCAGTGAAATTAAGATGAAAAAGCCCCTAATAAATCTGCTAATTCTACATTGTTTCTCAAAGTATATTTACAACAAGAATTTCAAGTATACTTTTTAAAGATCTAGCTAACAATCTTTTCACTTCTTTTGGAAGCACATTTTTGCTGCTCTGTCTGAAAAGTGTGCATGTATTATGATCTTCTATATAATTGCTAATGAATTAGTATTTATCTGATATTCTTTTTCCCAGAGTTTTCTAAAAGTGTGACAAAATATCATCTCAAACCCTGAAGTGTAAATTACTTTCCTAGATTTCAAGTCTTTTTTGTCCCCAGTTCTATAAAACTACCATAACTAAAGAAATTATAAATGAGAAGGAAACCATAATAAAATTGAGAAATAAATTATAGAAATATTAAAGTGCAGACAGATGGGAAAATTACACTAGTTTAAACCGTGCTCAGATACTTCAATGTTTATCTCCACAATTAAGCCTGTTAACTCATTTTGGACCAGAACATATTTTTTTCTCCAAGTGCACTGCCTGAGCAGTTGCTTTGTTTTCTTCTTCATTCACTCAAAGTATGGAGCAGAGGTCATCTTTTAATATCAAGTGCATGCTTCCAGTGGGACCAATTTCTGGAAGCTGAAGGGCTTGGGTGCTGAAGGGGTGCTCTCTCTCTTTCTTTAATTGTCAAGTAGCTAATAGCAACTTTCTGCTCTGAGTCAGACATTAAACTTTTGCTAACTCTACAGCTGATTCAACATTTCCCTGCAGTCAGAGAAATTGAATTCTCTAGAAGAAGGGAGAATAGATCCTGTGCTTTTTTTCTTTATTATTATGATTATTATGTAGGTGTTTAGAAGCAGTAGTAGCAGCTTGCTGCTGTTGAAAAATTCTTCGGAGCCAAGGAAAAAAGGTAGTGTTTGCTCTAGATGCACAGCAAAGCAAAATTAAAGACCAAATGCCTTGCCTGAGAGCCAGGCTTTCTCTTCCATGGTTTGAGAGGTTTTATATTTCTTAAATTTCCCATGTTAGTCTTACACACTTAAGCTGACACTGTGGGCACAATTTATTCCTGTAGAAGTCACATGAGAAATATTAGTGCTTGGAGGAAAAACTTGGTTGCACAGGAGTTGCTTCATAGCCTTGCAGTTACCACAAAGACGTGCATATTTAAAAGTATTACTTTAGAAAACCTTGTCCTATTCTTCTAACAATTATAAAGGCTTTTGTCTGACATTTTTCTCAATGAGTGCTTAGACTTGCAGTATGCTGGAACACTGTAGTGCAAGATGATAGCTGTGCACTTAGCTACGTTTTAAACCTTGAGGGATCTATCTTTTTATGCTCTTAGATTATTCTCATTTTGATTCCTAGATTTAAGTAACATACATGAATGAATTTGCCATCAAATATTTTTTTGAGAATATAGCAAAAGTGGAGCTATAAGAATAATGCTGCTTGAAAAGGAATGCTAAAAACGAAGACCTGAGACAGAGTGGTACCCTGGACAGTATGTTCAGATTTCTTTTCTATTTTTTTTATTCCCCTCCCCACATGAGCTCTCTGGCTTTTTTTTTTTTTTTCTGAAGGATGTGACGTATAACAAGCATGCTTAATTGTGGATTTAACAGAAAGAAGACTGTACCTGTTTACATGACAGTGTAGGCCAGCGCTATCCTGGGCTGCACTGCGTAGAAAGTGATCTTTCACCTTTGCTCAGCGTGAACCCAAGGCCAGGGAGACATGGCAGTCTCCCCTCTGCTGGGCTGCCACGTTCAGACCAATTCCCCTGATATTTCTCAGATGCTACTTCATGACCAGTTTCTTGGGGTTTGGTGCAATAACCTTAATTTTGGCCACTACTCACACCATACACTCACCTGAGAGTACTTAATGCTACTAGCGACAAAACAAACTGATTAACAGATAATTTCTGGCAGCAACCCAAACACATTCTGAAACAGAAGCTCCTGTCCTTTTCTTCCGGTGCTTTCTCTCAATTTCACATGTTATTCACATACTTGCCAGAAATCTGTACGTAATGAAGGCTCAAAGTCCTGTGTTATAATTCCTGCTGGAAATAAGAGCCTCTCCAATATATAATTATTCTGAACTGACATTATGCAGGAGGCTTGTCCCTTTTTCACTAACTTTTTGGAATGCTTTATGCCATAAATAAAAATTAATTTCTCCTTTTCTTCTTACTCTTAGAAGGATTAAATAATGCCATAAAAGATAAATCAGATTCTAACTTCTTAAGCTTCTTTCCTTGCTTCAGATTTATTTATAATTTCCAAAATGCATCATATTTGAATTCAAGCCTTTCTGCCCCTTTGCCATGATTGGTTTTGCCCTTCCACACTGCCTTAATCTCAGTAACAGTGAGTTATATTTCATTTATAGATTTCATTTATAGATTTGTCACCACTGTTTTTTCTTCAAAGGAGCATATATTTGCACTCTGATGAATTTTTAATCTTGTCTCTATTCTTATTAAGAAAAATCATACTTTTATTTAATTATATTCATTTACATTTGCAATTTAAGGAGTAAAGATCAAGCTAGCAGCAGTGGGAAGAAAAATAATGTGAAGAAGCATTAAAATCTGAGTAAAGAAAGGGGAAATTCTGAGGACAGTGAGGAGAGTAGAAAGACTCCATGTCTTCAACAGTGGCAAGATGTCATGCCAGGTTACTGCTCAGAAAATATCCAGATGGTTTCCTCTGCCTTTCATGTCTATGACTTTCTATCAGGTCATCCTCAAATAGATTCAGTCCTCTATTTTTAGTTCATTCATTATTCCTTTTCATCTGCCCCTCTGGTGAGGAACAGACAGGTCTGATGTCAGTGGAAGCAATTTGAAATGAATAGATGTGCTAACTGACCCCTTCATGGCCACGACACAAGAAAACATTTAGTGCTACTATTTATGGTCTACATAAAGGATTCAGGCTCTTAAATGACTTCAAGACAAAAATACCATTTGGACCACAGCTTGTCTTACACAAATACACTCTAAGTTAGAAATCTGTTTGCTAATCACCTAAAAGTGGATTTTGGTTTTTAACAATTGCTAATCATAAACGATAATAAGATTTGCAAGTATGATTAACAGCAGGTAACACTTTAATGCAAGATATTGTCCCAAAAATTACTTTTTACAATCTGACTCAAATATATATCTATACTTTGACAGCCAAATTTAATCTGATTAGATTTTTAATGAGTTCATATAAAAAATGTCCAAAATCAAAGTTATGTCAGAACCAGAAGATTCTAGCTGTCTGAAAATTACATTAAGTTTAATCTATATTGAGTGAAAGCATACACATCACCAAAAAGGGATTCCAAGTATTCCATTTAGAAAATTATAAACATCCAATCACTAGTGGTGTCTCTCAGGGCTCTGTGTTAGGGCCAGTGTTTAATATCTTCACTGATTATCTGAATGAGGGGATTGAGTGCACCTTCAGTAAATTTGTAGATGATACCAAGTTGGGTGGGAGTGTTGATCTGCTGGAGGACAAGAAGGCTCTGCAGAGGGATCTGGACAGACTAGATTCATGGACTGTGGCCAATGGTATGAAGTTCAACAAGGCAAAGTGCCGGGTCCTGCATTTGGGCCACAACAACCACATGCTAAGCCTAGAGGCTTAGGGAAGAGTTGCTGGAAAGCTGCTCAGCAGAAAAGGACCTAGGGTGCTGATTGACAGTCACTGAACATGAGCCAGCTTGTGCCCAGGGAGCCAAGGCAGCCAACAGCATCCTGGCCTGTATCAGAAATAGTGTGGCCAGCAGAGCCAGGAAAGTGATCATCCCCCTCTACTTAGCACTGGTGAGGCTGCATCTCGAATCTGCTGCTTAGTTCTGGGCCTCTCACTACAAGAAAGACATTCAGGTGCTGGAGCAGGTCTAGGAAAGAGCAACTGAGCTGGTGAAGGGTCTGGAGCACAAGTCTGATGAGGAACGTCTGAGGGAACTGGGGTTGTTTAGTCTGGAGGTTGTTTAGCTCAGGGGGTCCTTATCACTCTCTACAGCTACCTGAAAGGAGGTTGTAGTGAGGCAGGGTCGGTCACTTCCCCCAGGTTACAAGTGATAGGACAAGAAGTAATGGCCTCAAGCTGCCACCAGGGGAGGTTTAGATTGGATATTGGGAAAAATTTCTTCACCATGACGGTGATCAGGTATTGGCACAGACTGCCAAGGGCAGCTGTAGAATCACCATCCCTGGAAGTGTTCAAAAAACATGTAGATGAGGCTGTCAGTGGTATGGTTTAATGGTGGTCTTGGCAGTCCTGGTGTAATGGTTGGACTTGAAAATCTTAAAGATCTTTTCCAACCTAGTTGATTCTATGATTCCATGATTCCATGATTCTAAGTATCTCTCCAGATTTCTTTATTTCTCTCCTCTACTACTTCAGATTAAATATTCATATAGCTAAATTAAGTTGAGAAGAATCCTACTCACTCTGAAAAACAGCACAATCTAGGTAATGTGTGGTGTACAAGAGAGCTTGTAAGAAGTTTATTGGAAAACCTAATTCCTAATTAGTGGGAAAAAGAACCCCAACCCAGTACAATTAGCTGCCCCTGCTTCTAGGCCCTGCTGTCTCTCTGTGCAAACGAAGTGCACATCTGCAGTGAAGACTGATGTTCACAAACAGGAATGAATGACATTATGTTACTCTTCTCATTAGATTCTAACAGCTGATGACCATATTTTACAGGTGAAAATATTTAATCTTTCACAAAGGAAGATACCAAGTTTGCTATTTTTCTGTTAGGCAGCAACCACTATAATATAAACTCCAAGTACCAAGACATTAAAGAACTTTAATAATTATACTTACTACTGTCTTTCACCAATACTTCAAGGAAACATACAGATTATGAAAGGCCATTCTGAAGTAGCTGAATGGAGGAGTGGGGGAGGAGGTGGGTTTTTAAGTGATTTTCTTAAGTATTTATTTACTGTGCTGAATAAATGCATTTAAAAATGAATGTCATATAAAACATTTGTTAAATTTGCTTGGGGAAAGAAAATATAGAAATTGCCCCATTAACTGTTTTCACTTTAGAAAGAAGACGTCTGGAGCCAGGGATGGGAAGAAATGGAGAAAAGGATCTGTAGAAACCCATATTCTACTAGGTAACTGCAACTGGAATTCAGCCCATTTTTTAAACCACACAGAATCAAAGCAATTCCTGAATACCAAAGCTTACAAAACCCTTTTTGTGTGCAAGGATTCAGAATTTTGTACTGTCTAATGAGGCTAAAACTGCCTATATTATTTCTGCACAGAAAAACTACAGTTTCTAGAACAGTATCTTTTCAGAAACCTCCTTCTATACAGGAGGTAGCTCCTCTGCTGAGATACATCAGTGTACCTAATGCCCCCAAGAAAGAATTTATGCAGTCATATTTATCACAACTCTCTTATTTAATCTTTTCAATAATGCTGTTCTGCAGTGCCTTTTCTCTCTTTTCGCATAAAAAAACCACCACTGCCACCAAAAAAAAAACAGGGGGGAATTCTTGTTACGGTCATGTAAAATGGAACTATATCATGTAAAAGTGAAGAGGGACCATATCCAGCTGTGCTTTAAATGTTATACAACTTTTGCTTATGCATAGTTTGGAGACCCACATGCTGAGCTAAAGCAAACAAACAAAACACATGTAGTGCAGAGCTCCTGAAGAGAAAACTATGAGAATAGATTATAGAGCATAAAACCAGAGAAGAACAGCAGGATGCAATATGAATTATTTGAAAAACACTCAAAAAATGTCATAAAATAAAGCAATTAACAGGATTCATTGATTTCATTAAGCCATATTAGAATCAGTCCAACTCCCACTCCCTGATTTTTTAATAGAGTACAAATACAAAATTTATGGAAGATGTAAAGACAGCTGTCATGTTGATTTTTGTTCACTTTTTGTTCTGAAATCTGAACCTTGCTAGGTAAAGAGTTTAAATTATGTAACTACCACACAAAGAACATAAAAGTGTTATATTAGTGCATATTAACATGACTAGGTGATCAAACCTTGTTCAGTTTCATGGCATCATTCTGGACTCGAGTCAGGGCTGCCTTATTTTATCTTTTTTCCACATGTACAGAATTTCTGACACCTATTTCTGTCTTTTTATTAACCAAAGAAAGTGTCTCTGTCTCAGGCGACCTGTTTGCTAAATGGAGTAAACCCCACTTTGCCCTTTGAGTGACTATGAACATTTTTCAAAGTATGTTTTAAGCAATATTTTACATTACGCTTTTTCTTCTATTGATAATTAACTTTCCTCTCTTTTGCCATTCTTTTTTTCTTTATTTGTAGTTCTTCTATTAAACTGGGTTTTTTTTATTTCTTTCCTATAATATTAAAAAATGCAACCTCAGAGAATTACGTTATCACAGAGTGAGATAAATGCAATTTCTTTTGAAACCCCTAAAATATCAAGGTAGTCTTCAACTTATTTCATGGTAGTTACAAATTTCAAATAAATAAAAAGATCAGTAGGGAAATTGACAATTTCAAAAGAAGTGGGCTTATTGGGCACAACTCAAGGATGTTGCAAGATTCTGATGCTTAAATCAATGGAGGAAGAGAGAGTGGTGTTTCTTTTCCTCCATGAAGATAATTTTCTTATAATTTAATTTGAGCTGTTACTTTTCACTCCACAGTGTTCCCAGTTTTCAAAATAAGCCTTCTTTCCGTGTGTAGGAGTGCCACTGAGCTACCTAAGAAACAGAAAGCTGCATTCCTGAATTATTTTTAAGCAAGACTCTTATGGCAGAGTTTCTATTTAAATATAAACTAGAGTTTGGTTGTGGGCAAAACCTGTAGCCTCAGAGTTGTTGGCTCAACTCTGCAATCTCTTTTTTTCCATAGAAAAAAAAAAAAGCCATGGCTGGAATGCAAACCTTCTGTAAGAAGGAACTGTGGTAAGGATTCGTGTCTCCTAATTTTAGCTTTCAAAAAAGAGCATCCATTAGAATCTGGTCACCAAGGCTACTTTATAAAACCAGTGGAAAATGAGAGGATTTGTCAAAAGTTCATTTTTGGCTTTTTAATCCCTCTGAAGCCAATGGAAAGGCAGACGCTCCTCCAGAGCTTAACTTGGATGCTCTGAATCATTTTCAAGAGGAGTCTCCAGCTCTTCATTGAGTATTGTGAGATCTGCTCAGTTGCTAGTCTCATTACAGAATATTCCCTGGGGCATACCTATAGATCACACCGTCATTCCTCTTACCTCAGTGCTCTGTTATAAGACAAAATTAATTATGTACTGGGGGTGCCTCTCTCTCTTCTGAGAGCATAGAAAAATCTGAGGGCAGATACTTTAGGCTAAACCCCTGCCTTTAGGTGAACTAAATTTAGAAAGATCAGTCCCACTCTACACTCATAAAATATAAATGTGCTAAAGAGAATCTGAACTGGAACTTCATTTAAGTAGATAATTCAATTTCACCAGCAGATCTAATTTGTGATTTTAAATCAGAAGAAAAGACCTCTGTGTTAACTCTTCAGTTCATTGCAATGTACTTCAGACTCCAGAAGAATTATTGAAATTAGTATCTTCATTATTATTAGCTTTCTCTCAAAAAATCCACAGGGTAAAAGAGAACTATGAAAATTGTTTGCTCATACTAAACACCTGAAACTGTGTTTACATAACGGGTTGTGAAGAACATGAGAAAAAAGCATATAGCAGCAAAACGTGTTCATTCTACAATAACAATATTGGAGTATTTGCGTATGTGGAATGCATACTTTTCTGTACATTTTCTATAGCTCTCTGATCTCTGTTTTCTCATAAGTGAAGCTCCAAACAAATTGAATTCAGAAGGCACCATCGTAGTTTTAATGCAGGTTATACAGGTTATACTATAAAAAGTAGT
The DNA here is from genome assembly GCA_026283785.1 of Coracopsis vasa. NCBI lineage: Eukaryota > Metazoa > Chordata > Aves > Psittaciformes > Psittacidae > Coracopsis > Coracopsis vasa. The sequence continues at coordinate 23,332 of JANHGB010033389.1, forward strand.
TGAATTTGCACTAATTGCAAAAAACATGGATTTTGTGTAAAGATAATTTTCCTCTTAGTCATTTTCAAAGGGCAATACACCTGATCACAAGTCTCATTCAGAACTTTAGGGTGTGTAAAATTCCATAATTTGCCTGCTTTAATTGCAGAAAATAAGTTATTAGAACAACTGGTGCAAGTATTTACAACTGAGACCTCTATTTACAATATATATTAATCCATATTTTTAATTTCTTTCTTACTGAGCTGATGGAACTCTAAATATGGCATCCTAAAACTGATGTCAATATGATTAATTTTAACTTTAATACCTCCTGGTTCATTAAACATCTTATTCTTTAAGACTACTATATATTTTATACCATGTTGATCATCTGCCTTTGCAGATTCGTTTCAAGTCCAAATACATGTGAACTGATATTCTTTTGTTTTAGACTCCGTTGAATGCTCTGTCTCGGCATGGGTGAGGAAAGGAAACTACCACAGTAGTCTACTTTATGCTCACCATCCTTTTATGGTTTTTATTTTTGCATTTTGAAAATATTTGTTTATTTTGTATGTAAAACAAAAGCAGTAAATATTCCTATTGGTACTAAAATGTATGTCAGAATGAAAATAAAGAAGTCAATACACATTTAAAAAGGAAAACCAAAAAATAACAAATGCAGGGCTTGCACCTATCAGGCAATTTTTCAGTGAAGGAGTCTACCAAGCAGTCCTCCTGTGACCAATAAGAGACCAATAATTATAAATTATGTGGTTTAGTTCAGTTTAGATTAGATTAGATTAGATGATAGCATATGAAATAGTTCTTTGATTCTTCTATCAATGAGCACTGCTAAAATGGGGCATTGTTGTGGTTTAAGCCCAGTCAGCAATCCAGAACCACGCAGCTCTCACTCACTCCCTCCTTCTTCCTCCCCCTGCTCCTGGAGGGATGGGGAGTAGAACTGAAAGAATGTAACTCCCACGGGTTGAGATAAGAACAGTCCAGTAACTAAGATATAATACAGAACCACTGCTTCTACCATCAATAATAATAATGATAAGCGAAATAACAAGGGGAGATAATAAAACTGCTCACCACCTGCCGACCAATACCCAGCCCGTCCCGAGCAGTGATCTAGCCCTTCCAAGTAACTGCCCCCAGTTCTACAACCTGGTCATGATGTGCTGTGGTATGGAATACCTCTTTGGCTAGTTTGGGTCACGTGCTCTGTCTCTGCTTCCTCCTGGCTTCCTCTCCTCCCTGGCAGAGAATGTGACTCAGAAAGTCCTTGGTCAGAGTAAACATTACTGGGCGACAACTAAAAACATCGGTGTTATCAGTGCTGTTCCCAGGCTGAGAGTCAAAATCACAGCACTGTACCAGCTATTAAGAAGGAGAAAAATGACTGCTACTGCTGAACCCGAGACAGACATAAAGCTATATATTACTAGATTTTAAGGGGTTTCTTTTCATCTTATATAACTTCCATACTAACTTACTTAAAGCCTAAATTATTGCCATTATGATAAGAGGCAGTGATTTGTTAAAATACTGATGACTCTGTAGATCCTGTCATTTAGTACATTTATTCATTGTCCTTCACCAAAACTGAAAGTGTTTCACAATTCAGTGAAACTAAAAGTATTACAAAATAAAAATATTTTCCTATTGGATATAGAAATTATGACATTTAGATTTCCCAGCATGCCAGATAAATTTATCAGTTATTGTGAGCTATACTAAATTGTCTTTTGACAATTATGAGAATGCAATAAATCTGCACAGTCTGAGTGTTAAGTACAATGTCTACTGTGTCAATGCTTTACTCTCACTGTTCCCAAAGAACTGCTCAGCACTTCAGTGGGTATCTTATGTTGGACTACACTGAGTTCATGGCAAAATTCATTACTTATCAATGCAAAATTAATTTAGATTGACATTTGTTACAGATCCTGACAAGGATTCAGCTAAAGTCTGCTAGAAGGTTGAAGCTATGTGCTCAGGACCACTACAGTACTGTGGGAAAAAAAAGATTATTTTTCTAAACCTGATAACTCATTCAGCATATGTTTCTTTCAGAAGCAACAATCTTTTTTGTTAAATAATACACTTTTAAAGTGACTCTCCTGATTATGCCTTCTTACCACTTGGCTTATGGAGTCATCTACAAGCATGTGAACTGAGATTAAGAGGTGCATCCCAGAAAGGTTGCAAATACAATTTCAGATCAGTGCACGATGTGTTGTGCATCCTCAGGCCTTATATAACTAACTAACTAACTAACTAAATAAATAAATAAATAAAAATTTTACTCCCTACTAATTTTTAGCTGTTGAAATATTTGACCAGATATTATTTAATGGAATGATACCCACATGTTTAGACAGTTAGATATTACAGGGACAAGGCATAAAGCATGTGTAGTGAGATAATGACAATATGGAAACCATCCTCCTTTTCCTACAAATCTCAGTTCAAGAAAGGACTCCCAGTGGAGAATTTATACTAAAAAGCGTAGTGAGATAGATCAGGATTTCCATGGGAAGGGAATGATGTTCATGGGCAGTTAAGCAGGCCAGTTATATCAATCCCAGTCTAACTGCTTTTATTCCTCCTAAGAAAAGTAGAAAATATATCATCTTTCCAAATAATAAAAAAAGGGATTAATTGTTTTAACCCACTCCTCATCTAAGAATATAGATTGCCATAAAGTTATATTGCATAGATTGTCTCTTATGATTTCTTAAATAAGACACAATACCTTTCAAATGGTGTGATTCTGCAGTCAATCCTTCTTCTTGAGATAAAAAAAGGAGAAAGAAGTAGTTAAGGATTTTTTCTCTATAAGGGAGAAGATTAAAGGACTACTCAGATAAAATCTTCTCTCATTTTCTACGTCTTTGTTTCCTTTTTTGCTTGAAGAAAAAAAAAAATAAGATCATGTTATCTTGACTTTAAACATACAACAAACCTTTAAATCCTCATTACTTTTAAGATTAGAGAGATTACAAGTCCATACAGTATTCCTGAAAACAGATGCAGAGAAATGACAAGCAAGTATCTAACTAAGAGGCCAAGAATTCTTTCTTTCGAACGCTGAAAAAAAAAGGGAAAAGACATACAGCAATTGTTTTTCTGCTATTCTGTCCTCAAAGCAGTATGGTAAAGATGAATTTGAATCAGAGAGAATGGTCTGAAAGACTTTAAGTAGGTTTCTTAATACAAAATATGCTAATCTGTAGATGAGAAATTCAGCTGCATTTGCAAAGGTGCCCTGTATTGAAAAGATATAAACCAAAGAGCAGACGGAAGCTAAAATCTTGCTTAGAAAAATGTGTGTGCAAGCTCTGTATTCCAGACACTCACTTGCTTTAAAATTCTGGCTTTTCCAGTTTTCCTTATTGTAATTTATGATCATATGAAATCAGATTCTGATTTTGTTTCAAATAGAGTAAGTAGATTTTGGCAATTCTCTTACTACAGACCAACACACCCCTATTGCTATAGATAATTATTTGATTCATTTTTTTTTTTTCCCAAAGTTATATCCAAACTTTGCTTTGAAAAGTGATTCTAGCAAGGTTTTCTAGAACAAACAACTTGTTGTAACATTTACCATGTTAGTTTGCATTGGTATTGCACAAAATAGAACATGCAGAAAAAGTGAGAGCATTAAGCTGAGTTGAATTCTTGTTCTCTTACACCCAACTACATTTCAAAGAAAATAAATTGAAAGCGGTGAAGAAACGATTGTGTGTTATAAAACTAACATGTACTTTCTAACAGAGCTATCAGGAATGCCAGGCCATCCTGCTAAAAATCTGTTTCTGAAACATCTTGTTGCCTTTCAAGGAAATGAATTGAAACGGTGTCAAAGCACGGGGAATATGTGGGGATTTAAGAAAATAAAATTCACTGACCTATAAAGTAAAAAAAAAGCAGTACTATTTGTTACAGTTCTCAAACAGCAAGTTCTCCTTGTTCTTGTTTCTGATCAGCTGAAAGTTAGAGCCCCACGAGCCAGACAGTATTTTGAGGAAGAACTAGTAGTAGATTCTTGATGCCTAATTTATCAAGAAAATCAAGTACATTGGTTTGCTGTGCCCATGTGTCTCCCCATGCAGTTTGACTGGGTGATATCCAAACAAATCAAGAATTAGAAATCTTAGACATATTTTGTGGAAATCTGGAGGTGAGTAGAGGATGGAGACCAAAATGGAGAAGAGCAGGTGTGAATTTTGACCACCAAATAATTCCAAGAAGAAAATCAACATGTGTATACCTCTGGGGTACTGATAACACTTCCTTGCACAGGAACATTAAAAAAAAATAAAAGACAAAGTTATCTCAGTATTGCAGCAAGGGACTTATTAAGGAGATCTAAACACAGTCTGTAGGAAACCAGCTGCCACTCATTCTGCTGCTTATGGGAATAGCTTGGGTTTAAATGATTTTTCTACTTGAAAATATATATTAAAAAAAAAATCATCATTCTTTCACTGGGTTGACTACTTTTTTTAAAAAAAAGAATCCTAGTGTTTATGACTGTGTGTCTGTTACTATTCATGACAGCTTTATATGTTTACAAAATCATGCCATTACTTAAAGTTAAAATTATTTATTTAAGATTTTAGAAATCCCATGTATATGACAGATGAAGTAGGAAGCCAGTTTGTATTACCCTGTGTTAAGCAATGTAACAGAGAAACAAGAAACCTAAAGGGTTTTTTTCCCTCTGTGGTTTACCTTTTACTATTCTTGGAACAAGTCTGGTAGAAAGCTTGATATCTCTATTTTCCTGATATACAGATGTATTGGAAAATTGTTACGTTAAAACATATTCTAATAAATTTTCTACTTAGACTACACATGACTGGTTCTGCATATACTCCTATATTTCAGATTTTGGGTGGGTGCTTTTTGTGTATAAAATGTTTTCATATGGGGTATAGAATGATTTCCACTTACTTGTTTCCTTGTTTATTATTTTTCTCTGGAGTTGAAAGAGATTATTAGCAGAGGGCTAATAACAGAATCTTATTGTTAACTTTGAAATGGCAGCCCCTTATTTCAATGACTAAACTGAAATCTAAAGACAGAGTTGTCTTGGGGAAGATTATAAGGAAGCAACCGAACAGCTGATGGAGGATTTGAAGGCTTTCAAGTCTCAATAATTACTTGACGGAGGAAGCCAGAAATTCACAAAAGGCAAGTCTTCACACTGATACTATAAAGAGAACAGAGAACAAGAGTGTGAGGAAGGGCTCTGCATAGGCCTCAAGATCTTGAAATGACTGAATAAAACTTGAGAAGTTGAGGCAGTTTGAGAGTGAATTTTGAGTAGAAGCTTTTATTATTTTTCCAAAAGGCTACGTACTTCCTGGACTTATCTGTGAGCTACCTGTGGTGTTTGGAAATCCTTTGAACATCTTTATTTCATTGCTGTTTTGTCCCTGAAAATATTAATTAAAAAAAAAAAAAACAAAAAACCCAAACGAAAAAAAAGCCTTACACCCAAAAACCAAAACCCAAAACTCTACAAGTTCTAACTGACATTCTGATGGAGATCTGGAAGCAGGAAAGAACTTCATGGGACTACATGAGGCTACAACTACAAGACATGGGAGAAGACAGGGCTAGGATGTAGATGGCTAACATACAGAGTCCTATCCTTTTGAAAAGGGATACTTGACAGTGAAACTGCAGCACAGAATGGTGTCTACGTGCTTACAGATGCTCGGCCCCAGCCAAAGTAAAAACACATAGGATTCTGTGATTGAATTTGTGAAGGCCAACTTGATGAGGTATGTATTGAGATAATTTATTCAGTATTATAATAGTAAAACTTTCATGGTAAATATGTACTATCAATTTTCTCTGTGTAGGTTTTAAAAAATTTTTGATTCACATTCTGCACACTGCTCTTGGGCACATGTCAAAAATACTTATAGAAGCAACATGCAGAAAGATGGTAAGTGACAGATCTTAGAAGATTGCCATTACCAAAATAATACAAATTCCATGTTCAGATTATTACCTCTAATTTAACAGACATTCATTAAAATGTATTCCCTTCTTTTCCTTCCCAAAAGTGAACAAAAAGCCACTACAAAGTGCCAAATTGACAGCAATGGAATTAATTCTGTCTGCCTAGTGGATAAAGCATAACAACCAGTCAGGATTTCTTTAAATTTTAATACCTTTGTGAGGCTTGGCTTTTCCCCCTGTTCTATGAAAATTAGCTCTTTGTCCATTGAAATTAATGATATAATTTCCATTTACTCCAAAGACTTTTAGTTCAACTTTCAAACACAGGAGCTGACCGCATGCTAATTACAATTTCAGTAGCATATATATATGCTAAAATATATGTTTCCTGTCAAAATAAAAAAGAAGTATGAGAACTAGAAATGCTATTGTTTGAGACTATTGGTTAAAGACCTTCCACTTGCTGCTAGTAATGCTAAGTACTTCATAGCACATTATTTTTGAACAGTGACTTTACTAAGAAGTAGGAAGTATAATGCCTTAAAAAATAACTTGGGTCTTACAATAGTGGGTAGAAGAATGACTAAGTATATTGACACTGAGGATGAAAAGTTTCTGTAAGGGCACATCTAACATAGCTGTGAATAGAAAAAGTTTTTAGGATGACAAGTATCCTATTCTTTCAATTTTTCAGGGAAGGCGTTTAACTATTTTAGATGTAGGAGTGACTCCCTGGAGAGCTATATACTAGATAAGGGTAATTGGGAAGGAGGTAAAGAACAAAAGAAGAGAGTCCACAATTTTTCCAACTCTCTGAAGTAAAAAGAAACCCAACAATAATTTTGGAAAGTAAATAAAAAGAGTAATATTTTTTAATACTTTTAAATAATATTTTAATATTAAATATATTTATATTCAATAATATTTTAAAATATTTTTCAATACTATTGAAATACAAATTTTAACTAAATAAAAATGTTAAAATCTAACAAAACTAACCCATTCCAGATAACTCAGATACAAACACTGTGCCAGGCTACACACAAGCTTTTACAAATAGCCATTTCCCTCTTTCCATTAAATCCACATATGGATGGGTCTGCTATCTATTTCTTATGTCTTCTCACATAAATCATTGTAGTTTGTATTTTCAAGGGAATAGAATAAAGGTTACATAAATAACTTGTCTTCTAGTTTTGCCTAATCTAACCATACTTGATGAAATATTCATGTACTTTTAATACAAGGTACATTGGATATTTCTTACTACATGTCATTTTTAATCTTCTACAACTCTCCTCCCTTTTTCTTTCCTCTTACAGAACAGCATTTTGGCCTAAAGCTTATCCAGCAAAATATCGGTTGGATGTGAGATGGGTAGGAAATTGTCTAGCAGGCCACACTCAGAGGATGGTGATCAAAAGTTTTTACTCAAGCTGCCAACCTGTCACATGTGGAATCACCCAGGGATAGATATTGATCTCATACTGTTCAAATCTTCATAAATGACCCAGACTATGAGATTGAAAGCACCCTCACTAAGTTTGCTGATAACACCAAACTGGGTGATGAGGTGAACACATCAGAAGGAAGAGACATCTTACAGAGCAATCCAAACAGGCTGGAAGAGTAGGCTAGCAAAAGCAGCATGAAGTTGAACAAAAACAAGTGCAAAGTCCTGCAGCTGGGATGAAATAACCAAAGAGGTTATTCCAGTTGAGCCTAGGATCTGGCAGCAGCAACACTGGGGGACAAGAAGCTGAACATGAGCCAGCCCTGCCACGGGGCATGACTAATCATTCCACTATATGCAGCACTTGTCCAGGCCACTCCTGGAGTAGAGTACTGGTTCCAGTTATTGTCCCCACAATTCAAGAAAGATGCAGACAGATGAGAGTGTCCAAAAGAGGGCCATGACAATGAACAAAGGGCTGAAGAATCTGCTCTATGAGAAAGACTGAAGGAGTTAGGTCTTTTCTCCCTGAAGGAGAGAAGACTCAGGGTGGATGTCATCACAGTATCCTGATATAAAGAGGACAGAGGCTCTCTCTTCACAAGGCACCACATAGAGAAGACAAGAAATAATGGCTATAAGTTCACTGGGAGAGATTTTATCTCAACTTACAACAGAATTTTTTGAAGTAAGAGCAATCATTCACTGGAACAACCTTCTTAGGGATGTGATAGAGTGCCTATTTCAAGATGTGATTACACAGGGTGCTAAATAATCTCATCTAAACTCCCTTTCCCACAAAAGGTTGGACCAAATGATCTTTCAAGGTCTTTTCCAACCTCGGCTATTCTATGAGTCTATAATTCTTTGAAGGTGCGGGCTACATATATTTTTATTCTTGCCTCCAGCTCCTCCTCCCAGTCATATTAATCTTTTGAAAAAAATGAAAATAATGTGCAAAATTTTCAGGAAGATAAAAGAATTGAGAGTTTCTTGGCACCATGAAACTCTGTCGGTCCTGAGATGGGCAATTGCCCAGCCAGCAAATTGTGGAGTGGAAACTACCAAGTGCAAATTTTTTACAAATTTTCCAAACTTATAGAGAGTTGAAAAACTAAGAAAAGATTAGGATCAGAACCTGTGATGATGGCTTGACTTCGCGAACGAAGATTTTGGGAAGGGCTTTACCCACGCTTACTACAAGCGCGCTGATGA
>JANHGB010033392.1:0-51438 GCA_026283785.1 Coracopsis vasa
GTCCCTCCTCATGACGGGGGGTTGGAACTAGATGATCTTAAGGTTCTTTCCAACCCTAACTATTCTATGATTCTATGATTACCAGCACTGTATCTCTTGGCCATTTTAATATGCTGTGAAAAAATAAAAAACCTCTTAAATGCTAGACAGCTTTTGAGAATGGCATTAAATCCTCTGACAGTTTACACGCCTTTTGATTTTTTCCTTTTAAAATTATATGTGATCATTTGTAGCTCCAGCCTTAAGAAAAGATGAGTTTGGATATGGGCCGCGAGCACTAATGAATTTGTCAAGATGAATTCTAAAATATAACACAATTACATTTGGGATACAAATAAGAAGAATTAAAATGGTGAACTGAGCACAGTTAGTGCTGCAAAAGAAGTAGAACACAGTTCTCAAGCTATCAAAGCTATCAAATTGTCCTTATTGGGAGCAATAGGTCATCTGCCTCAGGATCTCATCAGGAGCCAGGAGCTGTTTTCTCAATACAATTCAGTGTTTCAGTTTTGAGTGGTGCAAACTTGCACAGTTTTCCACAGTATGTTTTACAGCTCCTTTAGTAATTAAGCAGAAGCCCAGAACAATTGCTTTCTACAAAGGCAAGATGATAGTCAGTAAATTAGTGCTGTCAAGGTTGAAGAGTGACAATATTTAAGTAACTGTGGGTAGCAAAATACTTCACACTAGCCATGCCTTCGAAGGTCATCTAGTCCAATCCCCCTGCACTGAGCAGGGACATCATCAACTAACCACTCAAAATAACCACTCAAACTAATCATTATTTGGATAATTATCACATACAAAACAAAATTAAACCAAAGAGTATAAATCCAGTGGACTCACAGCTCTTTATATATTAAAATAACCCAAGACATACCACGTTAATTCTTTCACCTAAACTATTCTCTTAGCTGAAGGGTTCAGTGCTTAGCAGCTTCTTATATTGCTCTCATAAACCAGCCGCTTGTTCCACTACTTTCCAACATTTTCTGTGCTGGCTCGTAAAACAATGAGTACTGGGTTTGCCCAAGCCATGACAGTGCCTGGTAAATCACATACAAGGGGAGCATTGCCCGTAGTGACAGATGATGCCCAGCTGCATAATAGCACTGTTGGTTTACACCTATTTCCTGCAGGAACTGCTAAGCTGATCACTGAGAAGGAACATCACAGCTGGAGGCTGCCCTTTGCTCCCATGTCACTGGCTGTCTCTGTACAAGATTCAAAAATGCTATAAATCTGATTTAGATCTTATGAAAATATTTCCACAGACAGCTGGTGAGCATGGCCTGATCTGCAATTTGTTTTTAATTGAATCACCACACTGAATTCAAACAATTCAGGCTGCAAAGACCTGCTAAAAAATGCTCCCAACTTTATTATTGACAGCTCTTTTTTATAGCAAATCCTTGGCCATGAAATAAGGGTAAAAGGGAGGGTAAAATGGAATGTACCAGACGAACCACAGACTTACTTTGTTGGCCTTGAGATTCCAGGAGCACTGGAGAGATGAATTTCATGTGCTCCCTTAGGTTGCCTATTGCAAATGAGACCTACTCTGTACCATCCTGATGTATATGAGACAGTGTTTTGGGTGTCACCAACAGTGTCATAGACGGCACAAAAACCAGAGCTGCATGTTAGCCACTTCTGTTTTGCTGTTAATGTATGTATATGACACCTAGTTTTGCTGTGCTATTGGCAATATTTATGCTGCCACAGTAGTTACAGCTTGCAAGATGGCATCCTGAGACATGTTGCATATACTTTCACCATCCTCAGATTAAATTTAAAGTTAATTATATTGTGCCTCACCTGGTTTATTAATCATTTCCTTACCATTACTACTGTATTCATAAACAGCCAGAGCCCATTTTTAAGCTGTAAAAACATTTTACCTCCTTGTGCTCCCCAGATTTCCAGCTTGCAAATTAAAAAGTAATACAGCAGCTATTCATTCAATTCCATTCTGAAGAAATTAAAGTTACAGCATTATGATTACAATTATTAATGAATCCATTTCCTAAAATTACTTTTTTATGATGTACATGAAAAAAAGCAAATCAGAGCATAACAAATAGGTGAAACAAATGGTGAACAGAGCACGGCCAGCATTTGATTCTGATAATTAGAAATACGGCAGAAGAGTTATTTATCAAACTGTGCAAAAAAAGCTTGATGTTAGCAGCCGAAGTATTTTAATATTTGCAAGAGAAGCACAGAACAAATTCTACTGCTATTGCAAACCCTGTGCATAATTTGGATTTCAACAGGCATAGTCCCCGAAAATGAAGGGTAACTTCATTTAAAGGGCTGCATTCAGCATATGCTGCCTTTAGAAGGGATGGACATTTCAGTGGATGCATAGACTCCATCAAGTCAGTTTTCCTCATTATAATGGCACCTGCTGAAAGACTTTATTATACTACCTTCTATCATAACAACTTTCTCAGGAAGGTGAATTATGGTCTGTAGTATAATGATAGGTAGTTAATCACTGGTGATATTTTGTGCTCAGTATTTTCTATACATCAGTGCACTGCGCTGTCATTGGTTTATTATAGTGACTGATTTGATTTGACAAAGTGTGATGATTTATTAAATATTTTTTGAATTTTTCAGACTATATTTCAATGGTTGGTGACACATTCTGTTGCCATTACCTTCAGCTAATTAGCACTCCTGGATTCTTTTTTTTCCATGCAACTGACTGAGTGGAAGCACACCACCACCAGGAAATCGCATGAAGGATGCGACACCTGAAATACTGCAGTTCAAATGCTTTGGACTGAATTCAAAGTTCGCATTTTAGCCAATGGAATTCTACTGGGAAAGCGAAGATCCGCTGAATGCATCACATCTGAATTTGGTTCCTTAATATTAAACTGTGCTTCTGCTCTTGATTCTTTTTACAGAGGAGCTCCACTGCCTGGGTAAAATTCTCCTTAGCACAATAGGTTAACACAAAGGCTATGAATTAGTTGAGTCTCACTTATGTGTTGCTCAAAATAGCACTATAACCTATATGGTCACCTTCTACAGAGAAGTAAGTTCTTCTACCCCCTTCCTCCCAGTCTCTCTCTCTCTGGATATTCAGAAGTGTACTCTTCTGAAAAAATTAAGATTGGGTTTTTTTCATCTTAACGTGTATAGCTGGATAATCTAGGACCAAGGGCATCAAACAACAATGATCAAATGAAATGCTCAAACAGGCAAGTCCAGGTTTTTGACAGGGGAATAAAAGGAAAGTGTTTATAATATCTTTAATAGCATTCCCGCAGTAGCAATAAGAAATCTGCCACCATGACTAGCAAATACTTCATAACTGAAAATATTTTATATCTCCCTCCCATTTCCACTTGTATCTGTATCATCAAATGAACTGTTGATCCCAAAGGAAACATGATCAAAGCCTAAGCCTGGAGTTTGTATCTTATCTTCCATATATACTATGTCATTTTCTCTAAGAGTTGTTGTAACTGCGTTGTGGTTTATGTTACTTTTTCTTTCAGAAATGTGTATGAATAGATTGTTACTTTATGTTTCCTTTATATTGCCTTTAAGATTGGCTTTTCTTTTCCTGTTACCTCCTAAATTGGCAAGAAAAATAATAATAGAAACTCAAGCTACTGTGATCAAATTCCTGCCCTTTCCTGTTCCATTATTGCTTGTTCAGTCTTGCTTAATCAAGGCACAGCACCATACAGTCAGTTTTATAATCCCTAGGTTTTTTCCTCTGAAGCTGCAGGGTGGCCACAGGCAACATACTTAAATCTACAAGCAGTATCAGAGCAGTAGAAAACACTTGAAATACCAGCTTTATAGATTTTTTTTTAAAGATATGTTACATTAATGTAATATTTTTTGTGGATAGCATTTAATTAATAGCTATACTTTACTACTGTAACATACATCACAGCCATGTTTATATGTAATATTTATGAAATATTATAAATATACAAAACCTTGACCTTTATTTCCAAAGTTACTTGTAATATTTAATGGTAGAAAATACAAATAAGATATTTATGCTCATAGCATGTTTATTTTATCTCTATAATATACTCTTTGATTGTGATGGCACTGCAATGACATCTTTTATCAAAGTCAGCACCAGCTAGTTTATTTTCAGGATTGTTTGTGAGAAATAAAAAGAACAACCAAAATCAAAACAAAAGGTGATTGTGAAACAAATGCTTCTGTGATTTCTTTTTGTACAAGATTAAATGTCACAAAAGGAATTAAAGGTAATATTCCAACTTTACAAATACAAGAATGACAAAGAGCCTGAGTGTTTTAAAGCTAACGGTAAATTAACTTAAGCTCAGAATCAGTTTCCAAATTAGAAAAACCTCAGAATATTGTATATGCTTCTGGTCCCCTTTTATTTAAGAAATGTGGATTTAAATTGGAACAGGTTTCACAGCAGGACTAATATAATGATTAGACAACTTGAGAACTTCTTCTTTAATTGAAAAATAGATTAAAAGAACATGGATTGCTTAGTCCACAGAAATGAAACTGGAAAAGGGAAGCTGAGGAAGTCAGAAAGTACTGTAGGGGCAAGAGTAAATACTGAGATGAGAGAAGAATTCAGTTACGAGGAGTAATGGTCTATAGACACACCGATATAACTTTTACTTGTAATAACTCAGTGGAAACGAAGGGTGCTTTCCAGGCCTCCACATATGGAGGCCTGGAATTTCAAATTCCATTCCAAAATGGAATTTAAAATGGGCAGGGAATACTTATGCACTTTACAACTGAGAGTAAACTTCACAGAATATTAGTGATCTTGGAGTAAAAAGCAAAGCCTTGGTTTTAAAAGCAATTCTTAGCCATCTTTCTGATTTCAAAGATAAATTTTACAGGTTTGAATGCTGTTGAATGTTGAATGAACTGCTGTGTGAATGTCTGATCCCTCCTACTTTAATCTTCTGAAAAACTGCTGTTGATTCTTTTGTTTCTTTCTCAGGTTTATCACAGTACATTGAAAAACATTTTATTAACTGCGATGAGGGGGAAGTAAAAGTTTAGGAATATAAATGTATTATGGATAATGGGACAGAACCAAGTCTTCTGTCAAGAGCCCCAAGAAGTCCATTCAGTCTTTGTTCTTGACATCGACTTTTTTCTCTTTTTTTTAACTGTACGTACACGATTTGTAATCTTAATCATCACCCCTTCCTTCCTTTCATACATGCATGCTCTGAAAGTTTTGATTTGATGTTAGGGCATCAGAGCTACTGGAGGAACCAACATGAACACATTAGTTTCCATCTCACACTCTGCGTTAGAAATTAATAACAATGCTAGTCTTACAAGCAGAAAAGAAAACCCCTTCTTTCCTTTTAATCCACTAGCAGCTGCCAAGTTTCCCTTTCCTCCTAATGCCTTGTGGTGTGTGTGGCTGTCATACAAAAAAGTTACCCATCTAGCTCAATGTTATCCACAGCTTATGTTTACTTACAGGACAAATTATCAATTACCAGCTGTAGTAAGTTTTTCAGTCTCAGCATCAGTGCTCAGATGACACACAAAAAACAGAAGGAGAATTGTTCCTGAGGTCACAGGGACAGATTGCACAAACTAATTTATGGAAACAGGCAGACATAAACCACCAGAAAGCAAATGCGTAATTTCACTGAACCAGAAGGGAAGGCAAATGTAAAAAGGGTTTTTTGAATCTGGCCCAATAACTGACTTCTTCAATAAGGTAATTATCAGAGATATCCTTGCAATCGTTCCCTTCCTGCCATGTTCTCTATCAATTGGAAACTGAAGTCCATTCTCAGTACTGAAATCATTATGGTTTTTACCGTTAGAATCTAGTGTGAAGTGTTGTCTCTTAATCTTCCAACAGCAAATTGAGACAAATAGCAATGCAAAACCACTATTTACATAATATAGTCCTAGCAAGTAAAAAAAAAAAAAAATCCTGTCTAAAAGAGCATGAACAAACTCAGGCTATAATAGATTTAGTAGCTCATGCAACTGCATCAGAGTTCATGCAACACTGTTTTTTGACCCTAAAAATATATATTAAAAAAAAATCACATAATATAGCTCCTTTTTGAATTAATTCCCTTCAGGAATGCACAGTACTTTACAGTCTTTATAGCAGGAGAAATTACTTTTCTAACTTAGTCTATAAATAATATAAATGAACGTATTTTAACATTGAATATGATGGAGTACATAGCAAATACAGCAAATATGCCAGGAACTGAAAAAAAATCAGCCAGGTTTTCTTCAGGGAAGAAGAAAGTACATTTCCTTTCACCATTGTTTGACATTAGCCTGATGAAATCTTTTCTGGATGTATGGTTCAGACTAAAAGGATTCTTCCCCACTTGTCCCCTATCCGCACTTGTTGCAGTTTACCACACTCTTTTTGTATTTTCTTTCCTAACTGTCATTGCTGTGGCTTTGAGCATTACAGCTGTCCAGGATGCAAAATGCCAGAAGCTAATTTACTGCTCTGCTTAATTAAAGTTGCATTTACCACTGAAGGTGAAAGAAACTAGATCTCTGGTAGCTGCCATTAAAAATGATAAGATGTTTGCAATTTTGTTCAGAAGTGCCCTTGCTTCCCCAACTGTTGCTGTAACCTGCAAGAGTGATTTTACAAATGAATCCCATTTCCCCATGTGATTGCCAAATACCAACAGCTGGTGTTTGACAAGTAATAGACTTTGCTTTAACATGGGCACCACAGTTAGCATGTGCACAAAAGAGGCATACAGTAAAAAGGCACATTGCTGAGACTGACATGTTCACAGAATTCTCAGATGCAAATATGTTTAGACTTCCATGCTGCAATCTTATTTTCAATGTTGAATCTCTCTGTCCTTAACAATAATAAAAAATACATCAATATGAAAGCAGACAGAAGACAGAGCTGGAAGGCACCTACCTTTCAAATTATCTCTCCCTGAAATGTCTATTCAATGTTTAATCTTTCCACAATTATTGCATTTTGCTTTTTTGCTTGGTGCTTCTTCTCTTAAGCATTTGTGAGCTTTGAGAACAGTTAATAAATATGTGGAACAAGATGCCGCCACTCACAAACAGATGTATAGTAAAAACTGGTGGCAAAATACAGCCTGGCAGTAGCCTCTGCATCATTCTTGTTGCACTGATGATAGTAGATTCTAGTCAGCAACGATCTGCCCACATATCCTAAGGGACTGTTGTTAAAGTCAACTGGGAAATAAATTAAAGCTACTCCTGCAGAAACAGAACAATAATCAGAACATTTGTTCAGGTTAAGCAGGAAGGAAATTTATATTCTGGATTTGTTTTCACTCATTTCTTGACACCGAAAACACATTTTATGATATGCTGTTAGCTGTTGAGAAAGCAGGGAGGATGATAGCTCTGAGGGATTTGTAGAAACCAAACTGCTTGACCTGAAAGGGTTATGGTGACCTATAGTTATTCCTGTCTCCCACTTGCCCGGAAAACAGTATGAATAACAAATACTGCTTCATAACTGCAGGTCTTCACAGGTGCTTACACTGAACATAACAGCAGAGGCAGAATCTGAAAGAAAAAACATCCAGAAACAGTCTGTGCAGATACGTGACTGGACAATCACTATGAGAGCAGCATTTAATTAATCAAGAAGAAATAACTGTATCTCATTTGTCCTATTCTTTCTGTTATTTCTGCTAGCAGAATCATAAATGTTTACTATTATTTTAGCAACCAAACTTGTTCACTGTATGTATAGCATGTCAAAGGTGACTGATAGCCAAAAGTTATTTTATTGAAAAAGATTTCCGAAATTCAGTAGTTCAGAGAGAAGAAAAATATAATTAGAAATATAGGCATATATTGAGAGAAATAGGGATCACTATGAGTTATATTTTGATGTATTTTATTTTGAAAGCCCATGGTACTCCCTAGTCTGTGAATCTATATGAATCTCCACTGATATGCAGGGTATCGTGTTATCCACACAGGAGGATTAGTTACAAAACCTAAAGCCTATCCATTGCCTCCACAGATCACTATCACACTTGAAGTATTTTAGTGTAATTCCAACAGCAAATAAAGGTTCTATATTAAGTGGTAATGCTCTTGAGAATGGAGTGAATTGCTTTTGTTCCAAACTCTTCTGATTGTCAATTTAAAATCTGAAGCTTGACTGCTTCAAAGTCTTAATGTTCTACCAGATTTTTTATAGAATTCTGAAACTTTGCAAAACCATAAAACATTTAAATCCTAATATGGTTGAAATACCTAATCTGAAAGTAGTTCTTTTTAAATCTTATGCAGTCTGCTGGACTTCTTGCATTTTTAAATACATATTTTAATGTCCAATTGAAGATATGTGACAGCCTTCCATAATTTAAGGACTGTTTTCTCCAAAGTTCTTTAGTGTGTGGTATAGTGTAAATACATGTTTGGTTTTACTAATTTAAACTAAAGGGTCATGAATTCAAGAGCAAATGAGTCATGTCTTTTAAAAACTGCTGAAATTAAATTAGAACCATCCTTAAATCTAAATAATGGTTATCTGTCAATGTATAAAGAAAATGTTGACTTCCTGTAGGTAGTTTTAAATTTATGTCTAAACCAAAAGATTTAGAAACATAGCCCAGCAAGGTTGGATGAGAGACCCAGCACACAACAAAAGTCTGAATGTGCCCCTTTTCACCTTGCTTTCCAAAGGTAGAAAAGCTGTGCTTGATCTTTGAAACAGTTATGAAACCTTCTGCCCAGGTTTACAATACACCTAGCACAGAACCAACAGGACAAGCTGCCATACACTGGAGTTGTACAATGACTAAAATAACCAAATTTGAGGTATATAGGTATTTAAATTCCTCGTCAATTCCCGTGTTTCCATCTTTCCTCAGTCTTGCCTAACGTAAGGTATAAAGGTCCTCAGAAGATTTGGGTGCTGTATCTGAGCTGTATTGTTCATATCCTCTTTCTCAACGCCCTGACAGGTAAATGAGAATAGTAATTCCAACCTTTCTATGGTAGTTAGATTCTATGGTTCAAAATGTTGCAGACATAATCTAGTATCAATTCACATAATCTACATAGCATCTGTCTTAATTTTTTTTTGTTTAAGCTAACTCTACTAATCCCATAAACTTTAGTCTTCTCCTACTGAGTTTGTGCACAGTTGTTCCAAGTTCATGTTCCACATATCTCTCCTTTTAAATTAGTACAGCTTCAATGTGTGTTGATCTGATCTCATGCTGTACAAACTCCAGCATAGATAGTCATATTTGTAATTGTGCTCTTCTCTTTAAGCCCCAGTAGCCTTCGTATCCTTTCTGCTTTGGTCTAAGAAATCTGAGCTTGAATTTCTACACAAGATACGGAAATGGCCTTCTGCCTAGCAGTATTTCAACATATATTCTAAACTCTAGGTTTCCAAACAAAATAAAATGTGCCTAAGAATCACCTATTTTAAAAAGAAATTCATGATCTCTCTCTTAAGCTTATTTCTCCCACTTGCCCCCACTTCACTCCAGGTTTCTAAAAGAAGGTAGATGGGCGTCTACCTTTCAAAAGTGCTCATATGCCACAAGGTACGCATTATTGGGTATTGACTACTTCCTGCAGTCATTTGTAGGAGCTAGATTTAAGACATATCTCTGCACATAGAATTTTCCACTAACTATTAGAACATAATTTACTTCTGGGACATTGTTCTCAGACTAAAGTCGAAAACACAGCACTGAACTAGCTACTAAGGCGTCGAAACCATTACAGCTGAACCCAGGACAGACTGTGTCAGCACTGTTGGCTCAACAGTCTTGAGATATCTGTGAAGGAGTATAATTTGGAGATGCTAGTAGCAATATCATGGCTCACGGGCTCATATCAGCTTATCCGTATTGTATGACTTTTAAAATCTTGTTTGCTGGTAGGTAGAATCCTATTTGAGTTAGTAAAGGTCACCCCCAAGTAAAATAAATGAAAATAAAAGATGTTACTAACAGTACTTCTTCCTCAAATATGTTTCATAATAACCAGAAAGTTAAGATGCAATACATTGAATTTAAGACTAAACAACTCAGTGCAGATGATGATTACCTTCAAGTGGTGATACACGACAGCTGTTACCCAGACATAAGTTTTGAAAGGTAAAGTAAATCCTGTAGTGAATGTACAAAAACCTTCTTTAATTACTTTCATAAAAGCATGAAAAATCAAATTAATTAAAATAAGAGCAACAAATTAACTGCTGGCAAAGAGTGAGACACTAGGAGGCCTAAATATGCAAAATGGGAACAAAATATAATGGACCCAATTTCACGTTATTTGTTATCTATTTGTTGCCATTATGCAGTAACCCAAATAGAATAAATTAAAAGCAAAAGATGAGCACATAAGGCTTAACAAGATTACAAGAAGAGAATAAGAGATCTAAGTGTGGGCATGCCAAAAATATAAAATATTCACATTTCTGCAATATCAGAGTGCACAAGACAGTTCTTTGCTTAATGGAATTTTCCTTCTCTGTAATTACTTTAGTGTCTGGGTCCACAGGGAAAATATTATGTTTTTCCATTTCTTTGTTCTTCTTTACCGTTTATCGTTGCTTGACTCTATTTTCCTTAGTCAGTACTCTGCTTTCTACTTTGCATGTTGGCTGGGGCTTTTTCTTATGCAGTGGTATGAGCAAAGGCAAATCTATTTGAATTCTTGAAGTGTTTTCTCTATATGTAAATCAAAGAATTTAATTAGATTAAGAGGTGAAGTGATTTTGACATTCTTAATTCTCTTTAATAATTACAAATACTTTTGAAGTGTTGACTGTAGCATCATTTATTATTTCCTATTATATCTTGTTCTACTTTGATGCACTATGAAATAACCACTGCATTTTAGATATTGAATGAATGATCTTGCCATCATTTGCCCCCCAGGTTAAGTACAAGTACAACTGGCAAATTCTTACTGCATTTATAAGCAGACTTATATTGATACTTAAATTTATGAAGAGATCTTCTGTAGCCTCCTCTCATATGGTAGCTTGTGCCCCGCACAAGTCAGCTTTTGTTTGTCTTACTCACAAAGAGTGTTAAGCTCCATGATTTTATGCGCTGTAAAACACTATTTGTAGAATCATTTAATAAACCAACTGGAATGCTACCTATAAATATGGCTGATAATTCTCAGAAAAGTAAATCAAAAATGATCTGAAAATAGCGTGATTTATTTTTTCTATCTTCTGACTGAAATTATGGCCCACAAATCATCTGTTACAGAAATCTAAACGAAGGTGTATATTTCTAATAAATAGTCAATTAATGTTCAGTTAGTTAAATTTCACTTATCAACAACAGATCTTAAAATCAGAATTACCTGAGAAATTTGCAGTTTACTATATTTCTATTTTATGTTTATCTGTTGACAACTGCTTACTAGAAACAAATTTTGCATATACACATAGCTCGATCATCAAGCAAACCAGTGCAGGCAAGATAATTTTTTAACTTTGGCATTGAAATAGTATAACAGCAGTTGCAACAAATATTTTTTTCTTAAATAGGAATTCCAATTTGATCTTTGAATATTATTTAAAATCTGCTGTAAGTCTTAAATATGATGACTTTTTAGAGGCATTAAAATAAATGACATTTCATAATAACTGATTAAATAATCAATTAAACAATACTTAGTATTATTGCATGGAAAGCTGATAGCTCTCAACATCATTACTATGATTGGAAGAAAGGCTTTTGCAACTTCACATTATTTGAGATTGTGACAGATTTAATGGTAGGTTCAGAGATTCCATAAGAGGACTCTTCTGACACCTTTAAGCATCGCCCTATCTGACCTTCCAATATAGTTTATGGCTATACAAGATTTCTACTCAGTTTTGAAAGCAACATCTATGTTATTAGGTAAATCAAGAAATTATATAAAGTTGTACATTAGTGTGAGACAACATCCTTTATTGTCCTGTAAGGGCACAGTGCAGACCGTTTAATCCCATCTCTCTGAGCATGGCTTATTCTCATTCCTTTACCGCCTGAAGGAAAAAAAAAAGATAATCCTAAATAGTCTCCTAAGAATTACATCGTCTACACTCAGAAAACAAAGTCAGTACTTTCTGCCTGCAATAACATCTTTAGCTGTCAACATTTTCTTTGGTTTTATGGTCAAGCTACAAAATAAGAGAATTTTAAGTACTGATCTTAGTTTCACTTCTGAAAATAGAAGTAGATATGAGTATTAAAAACACTGTTGTCACTTCTATGATTTATATATATTTGGGTCTATAATCTAACTATAAGAGCAAATATACATGAATGATATGCTGTCACAATATTATGTGCAACAGCAACAAAAATTAACTTCTCTGAGTTCATTGCTATATGAAATGATAGTGAACAGGAAAAATGCCATGTCAAGTTCAGTAAAAAGGATTCATCAATATTTTACCAGATAGAACAATCTTCTTTTTTTTCTAAACTATTGAACTTCTGGAATTCAACCCATACTTAGAAAATAAGCCACCACACAGATACAATTGAGATGGGTTGTTACCTTTGCATAAAATGTAGAGAGACTACTTCAAGTTTTGCTATTCTGAAGACATAGAAGAAACCACACTGAAACAAGAGGCTTCCAAAGGTAACTAACTAACAAATAACTAACAAATCTATTGTGTCAGAAGCAAAAAAACAACTCTTCCTTTGTGAACAAGGGTACAAGGAACTGAGACACCTCATATTTCTCATTATCCTGTTTTCACCCTGCAGAAACTGCTATTGTATTAGGAGAGCCTGAGACAGCAAGTTAGAAAAATACAGGAAAGGGGCAAGGACAATACCCCTTTTCTTTTATTATCTTCCCCTGAAGGAAGCTGGTGGCACAAAGACTGTTCTCATCATCCATCGCACAAAAATGTTTCAAGAAACATTTTAATGGTTTTAATTCCTTTCAGTTGGAATGTAGGATTAGATACAACCATTGATCCGAGCAACAAAAGCACATTTTGGTCTCAAGGTAAACTCAAATTAGGTAGAATTTGGGCTCAGTAATTACTTAAGTTAAATCTGCAATGGAAATTCCACCACTGCCTTTCAGTATCTGAAAGAATATGAGTACCAACAGCACAATACAGTCCTCTATCCCAAATAGTTAGGTTGTGGCAGGCAGCAAGCATCTCTAACTTCATTTTATATCATTTTAACAGCATGTTCCAACAAACAAAACAAAAAACTATAGCAATTTGTTGTGTGTACAGCTGCAACATTCACCTAAGACAAAATACCCAAAGTTTGACAGAATAGTGACAATGTTAGGGTTTTGTTGGGTTTTGTTTTGTTTTGTTTTTTTAAGCTAAAATTTTAGTTTAGAAAAGAGAACAATGCTTAAGAGAAAAAAAAAAGCCTAAAATAAGTGCCATCTAATTTCATTGCTTACTCGTCTTGTACACCTGAATGAAAGGAAACTAAATTGTAAATACCTGTAAATTATATTATACTTATCAAATACTTATCACACTGTCTATTTAGAAGTGGGTTTATAAACGACACAGAGAATCAGTTACCTTATTTTTGTCTAAAACCTGTTTTTTGGTTTGGTTTTTTTTTGAAGCTACAATTAATTACTATTGAATTGCCTAAGTTTTAGACAAAATCTTTAAAGAGCCTTAGGAAACCATTAAAACTTAAGAATTTGATATAGGGTTTTTTATCATGTTCATAATAAAATTAGCTTGGTCAAAAAATATTTAAACTGGTTAATGTGAAGATCTGAATCCTTTTTATTTTTAATGCATGGAAGCAGTTCCTCTGAAGACTATTCTACTAATAGTCTAATTTTATGTTCCCATTAAATTCTCATCTTTGATCCACCTCAAATCGTAAGTATACACCTTTGGACTGTAGAAATGCTGGGGGTTTATCTGGTAGGGTTTTGAGTGTGCACAGATGGCTATTATAGATTACTAAAATGGGACTGTGCAATAACAATGCCAGCTGTGTAACAACCAGTCTATCTCTAAAAGAGATTGCAAATTCAAAGAGGGAATCCTTTCAGAAAAGGGCTGAGAGCTGCTTCAAATGAACTGAGACTCTACATTAGGAGTAAACAGAATTCTGGCTTTACACAAAGGACAGAATGTTTCTAGCATATTTGCCATTAAAATTGTGGTTTAGTGAGTTGTTTAGGTAAACAAAAGAGCTGAAATACTGTCCTTTATATTACAGCAATTATGCCATTAACCACTCATCTTTGATTTATTCTAATTTTTCTAATCTGACCACAAAGATATTAATTCCAGAGAGACTAGATCAGTGGAGAAAGTTACTCTTACTCCATGCTGAAGCACTGTAGTACTATAACTATACTTAACATATTTATACTTAACTAAATATCTGAATGTAGTGGCTTGACCCTGGATGGATGCCAGGTGCCCACCAATGGAAATCATTTCACCAGAATATGTCTGTTGAGACCCAGACTTCTACAACCTACTACAGAACATTTTGTCTAAATCATGTACTGCGAATTATTAGTTACAGAATTCAGCACTTTGTGTTTTCCCATAAATGCAAAGACCCTACTCCAAGAACTATGAAACATTTATCTATGTAAATCCACTGAGTTTGTACACAAATGCTTTTTTCTGCATATATGCAGATATTCCTGCAAACATCAATTCAACAGCTGTTTGCCAAAACAAAAATTCTTTCTTATTATACAATAATAGTGTGCACTATTAGCAGTTAGATGGACCAATATTCAAAACTGAACAGTTATGATGAATTTAAAATTATTCTATCCAACACCCTGAAGAGCTTTCCACCTAAATTTTTTCATCCATTTTGCACTAACATGATTTTTGGACTATTTCACTCATAAGTTGATCATTTTAATGCAAGGTACAATTAGTCCAGCTGGTTTCGATTAAGAAAGTAAAAGGAGTAGCACTTATTTTCTAAGATACATTTTTAAATAAGTGTTAAAGAACTTATATCTGCAAGGAAAAAATATTCTAGATAGAACCATAGAACTAAAAAAATCAGCTTTATCAACAAAACTGATTGGGTTAAGGCCAGTATGATTCTGCCCTTTCAGAATATAAAATTCATAAATATACATATAAAACTGAAGGTGGAAGACACAAACAAGGTAAAAACCTCTTCAACAGATCATACATAAAATGTATGGCTTGAGGGTATGGAAAGTATTCTTCTGGCTGGCTAAGCACGGGAATTGCTGCGACTACCATCATGTCCTTTTAGTAACAGAAACAGACTAAGCCTATAACCTTACAAAAGCTCCTCCAGCAATGTCAGCTGGACTTCAAGCAGTACCAGAGACTGCTGAAGTATCCTTTACAAGGTGAAGTTACTGCCCTATTAATAATATGTTGGGTTTTCCTGATTTATGTCCTGGTTTATGCCTGAAATACCACTATTAAGGCATAAAATCATAGGTATTTGTAAAGATATAATATTTTAATACTAGTCTTTCCAAAAGTTTATGTATTTTCTCAGTGAAGGAGATCATTATTTAGTGCTTCTATTGGCACACACCAAAGCTTCTGAGCTGAGCCTTTTTGGGTCAGATTTAATAGCTCTTTTATAGACAATTGTATCATAAGTTGTTTTAAATATTCTGTTGATCTTTTTCTTTGTTAAGAATTATTATTGTGCCTCTGTCTTAGGAGCTTTACTTGCTAATTCTCCAGTTTTCTTACATCAGTTTAAGGGCTCCACTTCCTGGAAGGCTCCTAAGATTTTATGTGGTAACATTTTTCATAGTCTAACCTTCATCTGTGAGGTGGCCTCTTTCTTAGTTTGAGGTGGACTGTTTAACTTGGGCATTAACATGACACACACTGAAGAGTACTTTAAGAAAATCTAGTACACTCAGTAATCTCCTTCTAATCACACCACAGAGGGAGTTATCAGAGCTAAAATTATAAATAATTTTTTTGAAGTTACATTAGATTCATATTAGCAGAGTACAGGTTTTTTTTATTTTCATGCAGGTCCAAGCCAGTGTTTGATCAACCCTCTGATAGTCTTAAAAGGTGTTTCATTCACTGGACATGATGATAAAAAAACCTCAAAGAAGTAATTTGGAAACAGACATAAAGTACATTCTTTGGCTGGGACAACTAGACAGATGATAGCAAAGATAGATAGATAGTACTCAGCTAGATAATTAAAAGCTAGCCAATGCACATTAATGGAAAAAGCTGCTTGCAACACCTTTTTTGCAGCCTAAGAGGTTGACAAAAACTGAGTGTTTGATTTGAAAATCCACCTAAAACCAGAGTCCCAAAAGCAACATTCTTTTCTGTCTGCTAGCTTCACTCCTCTCCTTCCCAAGTGCTTAGGCAGAAAGAGACAGAAAGAGAATAATTTCTTGTAGACCTTGAAGAAAACACCCATTCTGACACGACTGCTTTCAGGAAGAAGCAAGGTGAGAGACAGAGCATGAGACCATTTCACCCAACACACAGAATTATGACTGAATTTTCCTAACAGCAAGAGTAGCCTCTGGCCACCTCTAAATTCATGACATCAATGAAGTTTCCCAAATCGTAGCAAGAGAAGATCAGACTCCTCATGTATTTGGGACTAATTACCATCATAATATAAAATGATATACTCTGTAGCAGATAGATCGGAAAGGTCAGGGCTAAACTATTGATTTTTTGAGCTGTCCATAGCTTTTGCTTTTTATTGCATTTCTTTTTCAACAGAAGATCATTACAACTTTGCTTATCTGCTCTTAACATTCACAAAGCAAGATTTTTTGCTACAAGAAAAAAGAAACAATCTAGAAAACATGCACATTGGATATTTTATTTTTACTGTTACTGGTGCAATGGAAATAATAAAATGGAACGTATTTATTAAAATAATAAGTTGGTTTTGGGGAGTAATTTGTCTATTTGATTGTTGGGCTTTTTTCCTCCCAGAAAATGCATTTACTAGCCTGTTTATGTTTGGTTAGCCCACCTTGCAGAGCTGTTTACTTGCATTTAGCATATGACATTTAATGGTTTGGCAAAGCACAATATTTTTAGTATATTTAGAACTTGTGTAAACATGCACCACCTCTAACTAGGATTTCTGAGTGACATTGGCTATCTTTTGCAGTTTCATGTGTTTATATAGGTACACATTTATATATACATATTTTAAGTATGGTATAAAATCCACTTATCTTTTATTCACTAAAGCCAATTAAAGGCTCTAAGGTTAGAACCAGACTCCTTCTCTTTGCATCATAATTTAAAGGGAGATGTCTCTGACAGTTTTTAATCTTTTTTTAATGCACATCTCAAAATCAGCTAAAAAAAAAAAAAACAAACACCAAAAACCAACAACAAACAAGCCCAAAATTACAAAACTTTCTGGTTTGATACTTTCATTCTTATTATAAAGCATATGATGAAAAGAAGAATATGTGGTCAGAGACAGAGACTACTTATAACAATATAAGTAAAGAGGCAGTTTTTTACAGCTTTCTCAACAATGTTCTGCTACAAAGTAATAAGACCATTTTCATTTATACAGAGTCAAAACCACTGGTCTCATCTCCCTGTTGAATTCTTAATGACACTTTATTTTGTTGTGGTTACTTTAATTGTTTTGTACTAATTGATATTCAGGCTTTTTAAAAGATTATAAATGTGACCAATATCTTATGTATCAAGGTGTAGAACTCACCTTTAATACTCTCAGCCGAGCTTAATGTAGATCCAAAACACCATCAGGAGGAAAAAACAGAAATGGGTTCCAGGAAAAGAGCCAAAAACTATTTTTCTCACATACACATTTTTCTTGGTCCTGTAAACATTTTTTGAGCTGGAAAAGACTGCAACATATTTTAATGAATTTAGAGCTCTGTCAACCCTCTCAAAGTGCTGTTCTTCCCAATTTTGCAAAATGACTGTAAAAGCTCTCAAAAATAGCACTAACAGCAGTGAAAAAAAAATTCTTCCAATTGTTTTCTTATTCTGTTATCCAAAGTAACAAATTTGCAGAACAACATTAATGGGAAAGAAAGAATATATGCTATTGTCTGTGACAAGTTTGGCAATGCCTGGATGCAACTAGGCAATACTAAAAGCAGTGACCAAAACATAGTATCTCACAATAAAGACCAGCTATGTTATTGTCTTTTGAACTAAAACTTACTTCAGCTGAACCAATAGTTTTGTCATGACTTCCATTTCTAGCTATAACAAGCAAGGCTAAATCACAAATGGAATGCTTCAGTGATATTTTCACATGTAAACACACATGTATCGCATTATCCACAGTGGGACTAAATAGCAACATAGATGATTGTTGCCCAAAGGAGTAAAATCAGAAATGTTCAGCCTTACAGAGACATTTCTTTTTTAAGCTGCCTTGGACAACAGGTAACTGACTACAAAGGCAAGTGGTGAAGCAAATTATTTTCTAGCTTTTACTGTATACATCTGTGCTAACACTTCTGTCAGTGCAGCATTAGTATTCATGGTCTGCCATCTGATCTGTACTGGGTGGACCAGGAAGGGAGAAGGCATCTGTTTGCAGCACAGCTGACAAGTGAGGCTGGGATGGATCCTGCAAGAATATTTTTCAAAATTATACCCATAAGAGGCATATATATCTCAACTTTTCCCCTTGCACCTTGACTTTTCTCTATCCTTTCCTCCTTTGCAGTATTTTACTAGAGAGTGATTTTGTACCCTCACAGTAATAATGCTATGTTTTCCCAAGGTCTAGCAGTTTGTGGAAAAGCAAGTCATTCAGCCCAGGAATAATGAAGGGAATGAGCAGGATTACAGCACTGCACGGTGTCCTACAGAGACTCCAGGGATGCCTTGTTTAGCAGCGTGCACCAGCAGTAGCACAGTATCGAGTTCAGATTAATCTGTCTTGCCTCTCAGCAGGAAAAATTAGCCAGGACAGAATATCATGCTGTCACAAATCCAATGCTTTAAACTAAACTACCAGCAGCACTGCCCAGGACAGTGTACTCTGCCTATCTAGAAAGTACAAGCAATCTCCTTCATCAGTACTATCATCTGCAAATGTGTCACCTCCAGTATTAATGGCAGGGCACCGCATGTAAGAATTCATGCCCTTCTTTCTCTTCAGCCACGTCTCCCACCAACAGCACCTGTGCAGATTGTGATGGTCTGTTTAGCTTCTCAGAAAGCACTTTTCTCATGCTACTTTAATTTGTTGCATCATACAAACCGTGTTTATCTGACATAAGAAAAAGGGAAACCAGTATCCATGCAGTTCATATATTTAAGGACTTTTTATGTATGGCTAGGATGTCTTTAGAAATAGCTCATAAACATTCAGTAGACTTTCATTTTAACTAGTAGATATTTCTTTTTACAAATCAATTACAAACTTTTGCCCACAGTTTGGGAAAGAATCATATAGTCTTTGCACAGTGTGATGCATGTTCTCAGTTGGCACATCTTCCATAAATGTTGGCAAGTCAAAGCTAGAGCCATTGTTTTCATCTTACAATACCTGAATAAAAATTTACTTTCAAATACTATCTATACCTTTCTTGACATGTTTATTGTGAAAGTTAGAACAGAATAATCAAGGACATTATTTCCTAATAAACATTTCTTATATGTCAGTCTCCTTCTACCTCCAGGCTCTGACAGCTCACTAAAATGAGCAACTTTTGGTAGGTACAGTAGTAGACCAGCCAACAAAATCTTCTGTAAAAACTTCAGGGAAAACAGTAAAAACTTTAGGAGAAGCTCCTAAATTTGCACCTTTGGTTTAATGGCAGATTATTTTCTCCCATGAGATTCCTTAGCCTGTTAAGGAAGCAGAATTATATGTCCTACTCATTTTAGGGTTTGGCTTCTCTTAGGCAAAGTGAGAAGGTGCAGATGGTTTATATTCTAGCCACCTTTTCTGAAGGATAAGCTGTTACTATAAATGATGATATAATAGTCTCAGTATACTGTTATCCTTACCACCGTAGAGCTGTAAAAGTCAATTAGAAAGGTCTGGTTACATAAATTATGTTCTCGGTTTCCATCCCTACAGAACTCAACCGGTCAGAGAGGATGGCAGGCAGAATGAATCTTTTTTTCCTGGCAAACACAATACCCCTACTAAATATACAGCCTGTGCTTACTAGATAGGAAAGTTAGATTTCAGTAAGACCACACTGCACACTGAAAGCCAGCAGAGAGCGATCATTTGCCTTTTTGAATCACTCAGAATTCATGCTGGACAAGTGGAGTCAAATATTCAGCTTGTAAGACTTTCAGATTTACAAAATCATATTTTTCTGGTTTATGATGGATATAAATGCAAAATATCACCTGTAGAGAGAATATAATCAGAAAACTGAGGAGATTTGCAAGAAGGAGTTCAAAGCAAAACTTCCTTTCCCACTCAGCACTCCACAACAAACAACACTCAGGTTGTAGGTGACATAGAAGCACAGAAGATTCTTTTAAGAAGCTTGTAATACTATTGGTCTACTGTGCTTTAAAACTAACAGTCTCGTGCATACAAAGATATTCTTGAATATATTTTTAAAAGCAAAAATAATGAAACTGTAAAGGTACAAGTTTTATATTTAATAATAAATAATAGAAAAAATATACCTTGCAAATTGTAGTTAAATGAAATATTTATAGCTAGTAGACCAGGTAACAAAATTTTCAGTTTAATATACAGTTTTACTATAGAGTATACAAATCCATATAGCAATGAAATCTAAATCTATGCACTTATATGCATCTATATGACAAGAGTTCAGTAAAAGTCCAGGCACAGAAAAGTTACAAATATTTTTTTTGCCAGTAGTATTTTATTCTAGAATATCAGCTGCTAAACATTTATTTCAGAGTTGAGGCAAATCACACTAAAAACTTATGCTATTCATCAAAGTTTCTGGCCAAGTTCTTAGGTTTTCCATTTTCTAAGGTTATAAATAACTGCAAATGTAATAACTTCTACCATCTTCCTTGATTTACTTCCTTTCTCCAGTAGGGACTACCAGTTGTTGGACACTAGTTCTAGCCATTAGGTGACAAAAAAAAACATATGGTAGATTTATCGCTTCCATTCTTTCTCCCATGTTATACTTTTTCCACAAAATGCAACTTTTAGCTAATGACATTTTCTTCATTATAATGAAAGTGGCAAGTCTAGTTGTTACCTCTGGTGTCTGAGAGGTATCATACGGCTTTAAAGAGTTTGTGCGAAAATAAGACCTAGGTCAAAATATTGCTTGCAACTATATCACTGTAGTAGTCTGCCCAGATCTTCTGAGGTGAAATAGAGAAAAATCCTGGTCCCTCTCTTTGTGCATCTTCTATGACACTGGCCTCAAATCAGTCACCTAAAATCTCTCATTTGTCTTAAGACAACTAATTTATGGTAAATTTACAACACACACCTCCAGAAAACAGTGACATCACAGATTTCACTCTATTTGATTCAGTGAAGCTCTGCAAGATAAACACTGTATCTATCTCTTTTTTTTTTCTGCAGGTCTACTTCCACTGCACATCGTAAATTATTTGAGTCAACACTACCCAAAGAAATAAGACACATAACCAGTATAAAAGAAGAAAGATACTCTTACTCACCTTGCTACAGGAAAGGTCTTGAACTGATATGCTAATCCTTTTTGCTTCAATAAAAGAACTTGAATTTAGACATACTAATTTCTCCTGAATAAACCAGTAAAAAACTTACACCCCAAACGTTTCTCTAAAACATGCTTTCAGGTATGTGATTCTGAGACAGTCTAAAAAGTCCTAGACTCTTCTAATCGATGTAACCAGCAACAGAACTATATCCTTGTATATAACCTTGGAAGTGCACTTTTCCAAAGTTGTGTCTTAGATAAGCAAAGATCTAGAATGTAATTAATTGAGAGTTAATCTTAAAAAGTATCTGTATTCTTGCAGTACTTTAGGAAGCACTTGTTAGGATTTAATCTTGCCTTTGCATCTCAAGTTTACTATATCTCAGAGTAAGCAAAGGCAGTACTATTTCCTGAAAGAAAAAAGATTCCTAAAATGCAAACAACCACAGGACTTCATTTTGTTTAACTCTATGAGTAGTCACTCAAGGTGAAATAAGTTAAAAAAAAATCCTTATGTTTCAACACCTCACAAATGGTCAAGGAATTATCTCAAAGATGACCAAAAGTATCCTAACAAGGACAAAAATTTCTTAACGCAATTCTGTGAGTTCTCACCTTGTGTTCTTGAGTAACTTACTGATTCTCTTTTCAATGCTTTCCATTTTCTAGGCACTGCAACAGAAAGTAAGAGAAATTTGCACATTGACATGATGAATATTCATATGTCTTAATTTCAAACATCTATCTGAGGCTGGTTAACATATTAGTCTCTGTAGACCTAGATTGCAGTCACTGAAGGAAGGAAGGCTGTTGCTCTGTGCAATTCAGAGAAACAAAATTAATATACTATCCTGAACATCTGGAGAATTGGTGAACAAGTCTCAGTGGTGCAGGAGGTTTAGGGAAATCAGCCTAACTTAGACAACCACATTGGTGATGTGAATATACTCCCATTATTTTCTTTTACTCACAGCATTTTGCATAAGCAAATGCTTTTGTCAACATATCTGTGATCTCAAAGACCAGTTTGAGAGATACTGCTACTGGCCACAGGCATTCAAAAATGTGGCACAACAGTACTTATAGGTATGCGGAATTTTCTTGATTACAGTATCTTTTCCTATTGCAAAATTAAAAGGAAGCAATAGTAAAATGTTTTGTGGAAAATCTCTGCTTAGACCAATCTCTCTAATTACATCATTTCAAATCCAGGCAAGAACAGCCAGCAGCTCAGATTCAGGTATCTGCACTTAAGCAGTTGGCTGATTCTGGCATATTTCAGGTAAGAAGAGTTACTCTCTTTGGACCAATGGATAGTTAATTACTTAGAGGAAAAAAAAAAAAGAACAGACTGAAAGCAACCCATTAAAGTACAGTTAATTGCATGGTAGGAAGGATATTAATGTAGAATGTGGACTAATCATGCAAATCAAATCTTGACTCTGAGCTGGCAGAAACTTTAATTAAAGAGGCATCTAGTTTTCCAGGTACAGCTAAAGGTATAATTCATGCATATAGTAAGTATGATAGATGGCCTACACTGGCCAAACATCTCTGAAAGTATTATATAGGAAATGAGGTATCACCTGATAATGCCTTGTTAAAGGCAGAAAAGTATTCCAAAATATGGTAACTCTTAAGATTCCTTGCATAAGCTGAAAGAAAATCAGATTACTTGCTTTTAATAAAATCTAGTTAACTTTCAAGAGCTATGGCACAGACAAAAATATTTCACCTCTTCCAACATTTCTGGCTGTATGTACAAAAAAAGCTATGAAACTATACAGATGGTATAGTTTCACCTCGCACTTGAAGGGAGTACAAGATCAAGGGGAAAGGTTTTATCTATGGAGACTTCTGTATGCTCTCACATGCTGGTGTTGTTTCTCACAAACAGACGATTGGCACAGTGATCAGTGATGACATTTTTTCCATACCTTTCTATCAGTCACTTTCAAATCATAGGAGAACCTGGTGGGATCTTTTCCCTAATCACAGCCAAATTTGAGCCACCATTTCCTCACTGTATTTCATCTGCAATTATAAGTTACCCCTACCTTAATTTCCCCCACCATGTCAGGACTTTGGACAACATTGTGACTGAGACTTGTTTACTGATCATATTCTAGCTCAGACTACAAATCATCACTGAAAATGTGAAGTCCTTGTCTCCCCAGTGCATATACCAGAGCACAAATCACTTACAGATTCACCATGCTGATACACAAAGTCTTCAATGTTTTTCAAAAAATCAATTACACCAGCACTGATTGTCCTTTGACCTGCAGAACTGTGAACCAAGAATAACTCTATTTTAGTAAATTATACTACACAGCTATAAAACTGGCCTAAGAAAACATAGAGTTAAAAACACTACATCCTCTCCCACATATGAGTGTGTGTTTGTATATGTGTGTAATAAACCACCTGTAAATATCATGCTTTACATAGGTTTTAAGGTGAAAGACTTTCACAGTAAATGACACCGAAGTGTTATCAAGGTACTGCTGGCATGTTTAACCCAACAGAAAGAATTATCTGTTGTTTATGGCTTTACTATAACAAGGAAAATAGTTAAAATTATTACCTCTCTATAATTGATCATGTTGCATTAGACTTCTGCAGGGTGCAATATTATTGGGGTAAAAACCATATATAAGCTTCTTGAGAAGTTCCTGATATTAAAAATCCTGCTTGAACAGCCAGACAGGCAGAATGGGAGGCAGTATGCCCTTCAAAATGTTACACAACCAGCTTTTCTGGTTGTGTCTATGCATTTTCAGATGCAAATAAGTGTGAATCTAACTCCAGTCACTGGCATAAGTCAGTTCAGAAAGTATCTGGCATTTATGCAGACAGAGAGCAGTTTTTTATGCTGCTTTCTTATTTACATTTATAATATGGTGCTATCGCAACTGAAGATGTGGTAACTTTCAAAGAAATGAAGAAGCAGAATATTCACATTTAAAAAACATTAGCAAGCAAACAAAAGTCCTAATTAGACTGATTTCTAAGAACTGCTTTCATAATAATTATGCACCTTTTGTTCATCATATTAGCCACTGAAACTGGAGTTAAATCTATGTGTCAGCTCATTTTGGCCTATATTTGCAGAGTAATTAGTTAATTATGGTGATCTGAAGGGGCTTGCTCAAAAACTGCACATTATCCTGCAGTTTCATTTGAAAAATTTTTATGATCTTCCAAGGCTGACAAGCAAAACTGAGGATGTCAGACTTGTGGCCATTTCTGAGGGAAGACTAAAGAAGCAATTTTGGTTTTCTTTCAGAAAAAAAAGGAAAAAAAGAAAAGCTTTGTTAGGGAGTAGATAGAATTATTTACCTTGTTAATTTTCTAGAAGACTACTAAGAAAAAGCAAGAAAAACATCTTTGTAAAACTTGCAAATATGAAAGGGAAATGCAAAGTGCTCCTACAGACGAGCTGAACAGCCATGCAGAGGTAGTGTATTACTAATCTCTAGGAGGGCTTTGATATTAAATCAACCATCTCTTCAAACACAGCTATGACGGAGGGGAGAAAATCTTAAATTTCTAAATGAGAAGTCATAGAATAGCATAAAGAATCACAGCATGCTTACAATTTGCAACTCCAAATCTTTTCACACCTCCTAAAAGCAGAACACTGCAGCATCCAGACTGAAAGTGGAAGCAAAGCAAACATAAAATGCAAAGGGGTCGATAGGATAATTACTTCATTTGAACTGTTTGGTGAACAGATCGGCAAGTCAGTGAATCAATGATTTTTTTTTTAATTATAAATTAAGTCAAAGCTGAATAACAACATGAAAGTGACGTGAGAATGCAGAACTATGTCAGAGCTGACATTTTCAGGAAGGCAAAAAAAGAAAGACCAAAACTGGCTGAACTTTAGAAAACAAATCTGACAAGTTGTATTTCATTAAAAGCATTAATGATCCATTTTTCATTCTATCACCAACTCAGCAGGGTCTGTGAATCTTTATTTGTCATACTGAAACAATGACTACTAAAGACATTCACAGCTTTTACTGTGGTTTTTATCTAACATTGGATGAGAACAAGTATAAACTTTGCATGTGAAAAGAAGTACAATAGGTAACGAAATTTATTGAATTGACCTGGATTTTATGCAACTGGAGGCAAGGTCAGTGTTTCCTTTCATCTGACTGTTAAAGAAATATATATACTGAATTACTGATACTGTGCATGATGGTGTTTCTGCTAGAGTCATGTAGATAAAGTATGCAGATGCTGTGAGTACTGGGCATCATAAAAACAGGCATCTGGTTCAACCTCTAGTTTAACATGTCTTAGTAACCCTATTACTAGAAAAAGGTACAAACTGAAGTCAAAGTTGTGCCAAATAAACATGAAGAAAATTGATATAAAGTTTTGTTTTAAGACTATATAACTATTAGAATCACAACTGGTTTATTTTTAACTAAAAAAAAAAATGAAAGACCCAGTTTGACAATTCACAATACTCTCTTATACTAAAAGAAATAGATTGGTTTTCACTTTACTCTTAGAAGGTTTGCTATAATTACTCAGAGACACTGAGTAATTATAGATGCGTTTTTTGAGCTTATACATATGGAGAAATTAAAATACAATTATAAGACCTATAAAAATTGGAAAAAAAAAATGTAGCCGATGTTTCTGTGGTGTTAAATACCTCTGAAAGCATGATGAAGAAGAAGGTATATCTTTTGCCTGGTCAGTAGAATCACAAAAAGTTGTTAACCCAACCAAATAAAACTCCAGTTCAATCGTGAAAATTTGCCTATGGAAAGATAACTTCTGGGGCTCAAGCCATGACATTTCTGTGTCTTTTTGAAAAAAATAAGCTTTAAAGAAAATTAGTTTAAAGTTGAAGTCTTTCCCAGGAAAGGAATTTAGTGTAAGCCTGACAAGTTGGACTGCTCTACTTACAATTCTGCTTTCATTCCTTATGTTTTCCAGCTGATTGCACAAAGATCAAAATTAGGATCAATAAAAACTACAATAAAGAGTTCAAAAAGAAGCACTCTGCTATCAAGAAACACGAAGTATGAAGAAATGCATGACAACATTCCCCACCCTTGGAGAACAGGGAGACCACACAAGCCTATGCCAGCATGTAAAAATAAGATCTGACCAATGGTAAAGGATAGCAGTAAGGCCTGCTCATACAATACATGATATATGTGGAAATAATATTGGCTCAATGAAGTAGAAGAGAAAGTTCTGTTAGCAGCCTCTACTTACAGGATAGCATGAGCAGTGTTAACAAACATTCCACCTGCAGCTCCAGAAGCTTTTCAGGTGACTGGGTGAAAATAGAAAGCCAAACAAGTGGTTATTTAAGGTGGCATGTCCAAATTAATTCATCTTTCTCCTCTGTATTTCTGAATTACAATACAGTAAATTACATAATTACATACATTTTACTCATTCAATAAATAGCAAGTCTCTGCTTTGAAGAGAATGATCTTGATTTCATTTCCTTCAGGAGCTGGAAGGATTATGGCAAATCAAAAGATACTGCAGGGGAAGAAAAAACAATCTTAGGAATTTTTACTCTTCTACACTCTCCTGCAATATTAGAATTTGTTCCTGTCTCTGACAAAAGGTTCCTGAAGGAATCTGGGCAAAACGCTTCAACTGAACCTTTTAGAAATCCTAAGTAATTAGTTCCCATTATTTGGGTATAGAAATTGGAGACCTGAAGATATAAACTGCAAAACCACTGAACACTCACTCATGAAGACTTTGTCAGTGGGATCTGATTTTGTAAAATTGAATGCCAGTGCTTTGATTTCAAAGAAGATTCTGTCCAAATAAGTACCAGGCAAGATTCTGACATTTTCTGAACTACAAATATCTTGCCACTCACCCTGGACTAGCAGGCAAAATAACTGATGCTTCGTGTGCTTTAAATACTGTTGAATCAATGAGAAATCTTTTCTTCAGAGCAGAGTTTAAATATCATTCAGTACTTTGGACTGGGCTTGCATATTGAGAAAAAAATATAAAATAAAATATTGAAGTTGGGTGTTTGCTGCTTATCCTTGGGGGGCAGAAATCCAACATGTTATCATGCTCAGGCCTTCTGTTTCAACAGGTTTTGTAAGTAGAAAGTGGCTGATAGACTTAAAGTATTAATAGCAATTCCATTCAGTATACCTCTTTATACACTCAGGATGAGTTAGCAATCCCTTCTTAGCTTCAAGGATTCCAAATTGCTTTTTACCCACTCTACTATCTCTAATTTTGCTTCCAGCCAGTCTTACCATAATATAAATTTATTCTTGTGGACTCAAACCACATAGGCTAAGACATTTGTTGCCTGTACAATTTTAACTTTTTTCATTTCTTCTTAATTTTTTTTCTTAATATAGTTCACAGTTATGCTTAGAGGTCAAGTATAAAGATCAATAAAACAGGTAACAAACAAGCCATAAAGCAGCAATCTGTTTATTGGACCAGGCTTACAGTAATTCAGAATATGCTAAAATTCAGAATGCTAAAAATGTTAAATTGTCTGTGACAGAACAATTCAAATACTGACAGTCTCATTTATCCCACACAGAAAACTGAAACTATATATGTATGTATATGAATTCATAATATAAGATGTTTTCTACTTCAGAGGAGTTTCCAGAGTTGTTTTCCTCAGGTGTAAAATTGCCATTCCAGAATATTTTAAATAATTGTGGTGAAGCTAATAGAACCCAAGGTTTGTGAGCTTCACAAACATGCATACACACACACAAATCAAATAGTGAAACGTACCATATATCAACTACAAGCTAAAATCATTCTCATACTCCTGAAAATTTTATGTAATGCATGATATCACCATCCTTTCTATCTAAACAAAAATCTGGATTATTACAATTGGTTGAAATAAGATAGCATGGATTTTGCTGATTTTTAATTAGAAATCTTAGTGAGTTTTGACAAGAATCTTGATCCATATAATTTAATTTTAATAGAAATCTTTTATTGGCTAATACAGGAATTTTGGTTCAAATTTAAATATCTTCAAAATAAGGCAGTTACTAGAAACTGCATAGAATATTAATGTATTGCACATTGTTCCTGATATGACAAATTTGCTCCAGTTTGTTACCAGCAGAGAATCTAACCAAAATATACTGACAAATTTACTGAATTTGCCCTGGAAGCCATCCACATACACCCATGTCTTATGCTGCTGATACATATATGCTATGTTTTTTATAGGAAAAATACAGACAGAAAAAAAAGTCAAATAAATGAAAACTTTCTCTTAAGGTTGCTTTTTTTTTTTTTTTTAACAACAACCGAAAAAAAACCAACCACACCTTATGCTATATTCTTCTCTCATTTCATTCTCTCATTTTTTATTCCAGGTCAGGTGTCAAGGAATAAACATACCTGATTACATTCAAGTAGGACGTAAAAACATAAAAAAGCACCCACCATTCCTGAGCCATAACACACAGGAAGCACTCCCTGAGTATTTCCATAAAGGTCCCTGTAGAGCAATCAGTACTCTGGATCTACTATTAATCTGCT
Organism: Coracopsis vasa; assembly: GCA_026283785.1. Classification (NCBI taxonomy): domain Eukaryota; kingdom Metazoa; phylum Chordata; class Aves; order Psittaciformes; family Psittacidae; genus Coracopsis; species Coracopsis vasa. The sequence goes on from JANHGB010033392.1 coordinate 29,137, forward strand.
TTGACCTGAGAGCTAACGCACTTGGCTCACCTGAGTTACCTCTTTTTCACTCACAAATGTCAGTGATGCCAATTTACTGGAGAATTAAGTCTCCACCTTGCCTGAAACAAATCTAAACCTACCCTGGAAAAAGCATTACTGCCAAGGGAACCTGTAGATGGGCAATAAAGGCATGGTTTATTGCAGTCTAGGATTCAAACACTTCGGTGTTGAACTCCTCTACTTACCAGTAAACAAACACGAAAGCAGGGATTCCTTGAATTAAATCAGGGAGATTTTTTTTATAGAAAACAACTAATTGCTACACCAGGGGTTTATTTTAGGGAATAGGTAATAGGCTACTCCAGGTCCAGATGGATGCATCCAGGATATTGCCATCAAAGCAGTGTCCCTTAGGAGGTACTGATACCTCCTGGGGGAAGAGGAAGGAAATATTAAACTAGGAACTATCTAAAGCAAAGGGAAAAGGACAAATTCAATTAACGCCTGCCAGAGAAGATGTATTTTCGCTGTTGCTTCATTATCAGTTACACCATTTTCAGTATATATTGGCAGGACTTCCTCATAGGAGATTTTGGAAAGCAGTGGCCAGCTCTCACATCTCATTATCTTCTCATCCACAAAGCAGAAAGCCAACAGAGGAGTTTATAATGATGGGAAGATTAAAAGTAAGCAAGATGGCGCAAAGTCATCTACTGTAATCTAGACTTGTAAAACAGTTAAATGCTTTTCTTCACTTGATGTTTGTTGCTTGGCATACATTTCATATTACTCTGCCATGCAGCAGAATAGCATAAACAGATTTCACTGCATCTGGGGTCAAATGAAAGCAAAGTGAAAACTGTAGATGTAGAAATGAAAATCACCTGCCGAAATAAAGCAATAGAATATTACATAGAAATCATCAGTTGGATGTATAGTGGTTGCTATGGGATAATCACAAAGTCTTACACAGCAACAGGCACCCTCACTCTCTCAGTCTGTGTTGACACAGGAAAATATAAATACGCTCAGAAACATTTTCTGAGCAGATCAAATTCTTTAGCCAGTGTATCAACCTATGAGTCATGGCCCAAAGATTACATTCTTCTTGCAATTGTTCAAGTTTTAGCATGGTGTTTCCTACAATGCAGTAACAGTAATAGTAGGAAATATTAAGGCCCAGAAATCATGCCTATTCAGAGACTCAACCGGCAGGCTTGGATACTGTCTTATACAGTTCACTGTCATTTTGTTTGTATGTAGTGCTACAGGATGTGGCTATAATATTTAAATTAAAAATAAAACAACACCACAACAAAATTCAGTCACCCAAGTTGGCACTGACTGCACAAGTCAATCAGAAATAGCAATGTAACATACTTGCAGAACTGTGACAGGGGGTGAATGCCCCTGCTCTGGAATTACAGCATCATTTCAGTGCATGGCACTGGCAGCAGATCAAGCACCACACCACAAAGCATTTTGTTGGTTTAGCTGTCTTGGATGCAGAAATCCGAGCTAGCTTCGAGGATCTCTCTACTATGCTACTAGCATGCCCATGGTTTCCTCAGGATCTGCTGCTGTGCACACACTTGTTGCTTTCATAGTTTCTCAAGAGCTTCAGGAAGGCTCAAGACATTTTCAAAGTTTCCTGGAGACAGGGAATTTCTCCATGTATACTTAAACAGATATCTAAATGTAAGTTAATTTTCTCAAAATCAGGAAGTGGGATTATTAGGCACTACTCTATTTCAACTTCATCTAGCCTGCATGAAGACAACATCATCACACAGTGAACTGTAGGCCATGGCAGTAGAAGAAAGGTTACACCACTTCTGTGTATTCTGTGCTAGTGATGTGAATACTATCAGAGAGCTACATACAGGTATGACCACATTTCAGGAAGAATATCAATAAATTTGTGAAAAAAAAAATCCCAACAAAAAACCAACAATAAACCAAACAAACCCAGATAAAACCTCAAGAACAATTAAAGAATCATAAACCTTGAGTTATAGAGATCTAAGAAGTTCATTCAATTTAGTTCATTAAAGAGAAGCATGCAACCTGAACATAAAAGACAAAGAAACCTCTTCTATATCTCAAATTAAGATATAATGGGATCTGTACAAGTTCTGGATTAAATTTTAATATAAATGGTTTTGCTTATTTTTTTAAAAGACAGTGCAATTAGCTATTGAGATAGATTACTAAGCATCACTCACCAATGAAAATAAGAAACTCATGACTTGAGGGTAATTTTCTAGAAGAAGCAATTATTCACCACTGTGGATCTTCAGTCACAGAAGTTCTATAGCTTCTATGGCAAAGGGACTCAGAGCAAGATGAACACAGTGATTCTAATATCTTACCTCAAAATTTATTAACCTAAATAGTAGTAAATAAATATTTGAAACTTTGCTAAGGTCCCTAGAATGATACACAAATATATCCAACAGTACAAAACAACCCCACAATTTTCTGTTACTTTTCCAAAATGTCAGCTCTACATACAAAAGGTAGCAGAGGTTCACTATCAGAGTACTAGACTTTTGTGTAAAAGATAGATAATAAAGCTGTGAAACAACTTAAAACATTTCACAATTTCCACCAGTATATTAGAAATTCAGTAAAGAAAACCAAGCAAACATAGCAGCAATTTTGCACTCTCTTTTTCTATCCATGAAAAAGTAACCAAACTAAGTCCGATTAGTCTTTCTCATGAAGTAACCTGTGAATTTCTGTCTGTGAGAAATGTTCAAATGTGTTCACTTGTGAGGGCACTCTGGCTTTGAGCACCTGTCTAATACGTTTTCTTATATGCATACAAGAAAACCTGTATGAAAGTGATTCCAATGTGGCTAGACAGATACATTTTTATTATCATTATTATTTTTTCAAGAGTTGACATCTCAAAAAAAGCTCATTTTGGAGCCTTCTCAAAGTATTTCACAAGTAATGACATTTAAATGGCCTCTGACATTTTTGAAGATAGTTTTTTTGTGAAAAGTGGCTAAACTCCTCCTTTTGGTATGCAGCTGCAATCAAGGATTTTTACTCACCATAAAATATGTCAAAATAATGGATGGCATTCCCAGTAAAGAAAATGAATTTAAACAAGTCAAGAAGAAACACATACCTTTCTGCAGAGAAAAAATTCGTTGTAGAGATTCAGCTTATTTATTGCCTTTGTGGAAAATAATTCTACACAATTTTTTGAGAATGGTTTATTTTTCCAGCATATGCCCTTGAAATAAAACAAAATTCCAATACTTCAGCTGGTAATGTTACTTCTCTCAACCTGTGTGCAAAAAAAACTAAATAACAAAACACCTCCTTTTGACTTCCAGCTGGCCTATTAGTTAGTTAATTAGTGAAGCTTATTACAAAATCAATAACAACATGCGATTGCTGTTACATTTCCCATTTACAAATGTGAGCATACAGGGCTTCCAACTACTTCATTATTGAATTTATCTGTTGGAAAGATTCTTCAGTAAGTAGTGCATTAGGATGGCATAAAGACTCTCAGTTCTGCATGTACAGAACACAAATAAAAGTGGGAATGAGGAAAGATTGCTTACTACCTTTATAATTCTATAAATTTTGTTTATTTATCAGACTACTGTATGAAACATCAATAAAATGCAGTGTTAAAAACCCACATACATTTCTATATTCTTTAATACATCTCCTTCTAACAATAGAAATAAAAGGGGCAACAAAATTCACTCACCCCAACTCAAGTAACCCCTGGCAGTATCAGCTTTGTGTGTTACTGAGCTCAATAACATCAGATACACAACTACCTCAGGTATTGTAAAACACAGAGGGGGACATCTCTGGTTAGATAAAGACGTTGTTAACACTCAACAGCAACAGATGAATTCTAGCCAAACTAATGTTCTCCTAGTCATTGCAGAAACCTTTTTCAAAAAAATCTCTAATGTCACTACATCAACAAAAGCAACTTTGACTCTTAGATTAGACATGCTTTGAAAAAATAGTAAGGCGGGATTTTGCCTTTGTTTTAAGGTCTCACAAATAATTCAAGGTTCCAGACAGAATAGTGATGGTTACTCAAAATATTTTAAGTGTTATGCTATTAGTAAGCAGTTTGGAAGATCTTCAAATCATTTAGGTTGGAATGAATGTCTGGAGGTTAAGTGGTCAGCCCCTCACCCAAAGCAGAACTGATAGGATGAGATTGCTTATGGCCATGTCCAGTCAAGTCTTGAGTGACTCAAGGATGAAAGTCCCAGAATCTTCCTAGGCCCTTGTGCCCATGTTGATTATCCTTGTAGTAAGAAAAGCTTTTCTCTAGATAACATTTCCAGCAGTTAGCTTCCACTGGCAGCACCAAGCCACCAGAAGAGGTTCCTAGAAAATGCAGCTCCCAGGAGATGTTTTCTGAGGGAGGAGCTTTCAAACTGTTTTGATAGCTGCTTCCTCTACATTTGCTGCCTCTGCTGTTATCCTATGTTTCGTGAGAAAAAAGATAACTAGCAATGGGCACAGTGAGGCTTTCAAATGCAGGATGCTATTGACTAAATTTTCCTCTAATGCAGTTGCCTAAAGTTTTTTGTTATTATGCTTAACTGAAGAGCATCTTGTCTCAAAAACAGGTCTCTGGCCCTGTTACTGTTATAGCTACTTTTGTTTCTCTGTAAGCTCAACTTTTTCATTGTTTTTGATACATTCGTGGCAATTCACTACTTCTTGCTGATTATATCTTCTGATTTTTAATGGCTTATATATCATGGACAGTTAAGTACATATATAGTAACCAATACAGTTATCTACCAAATGACTTATGGTTGCTTTCCTTGATAGCTTGAAGTCTGTGTGAGTGGTTAAATACTTGGATCTCTTCATCAGGTATTGTAGTGATAGGACAAGGGCTAACAGGTTCCAACTGAAACAGGGAAAGTTCAGGTTAGACATAAGGAAGTTCTTTACTGTGAGGGTGGTGAAGCACTGGCACAGGTTGCCCAAAGAAGTGGTGAATGCTCCATCTCTGACAGTATTCAAGGCCAAGTTGGATGGAGTCTTGGGTGACATGGGCTAGTCTGAGGAATGCCTGCCCATGGCAGGGGGGCTGGAACAAGATGATCTTCAGGTCTTTTCCAACCCAAACCATTCTATAATTCTATGATCTGTTCAGGTATTGTAGCTGAGTGGGCTACACACAGTCATGCTATACCTGATTCTTTCATACCCTGCTAACAGCTCACGGCTGACAGTTCAAATGTGGAAGCATAAATTTCTTCTTTCAGCAGCAAGGAATATGCCTCTGGCATCTTTCTTTTGCATTTGTCAGTCATGAAGATGTACACCATACAGATTTTGAGAGCAGCAGAGCAGCAGTGATAGCACAAGTTTTACAAAAATGCTGGTACTCAGGGATTTGAAGTAGAGGCTTAGTTTCATGGAAAATAACTGAGAAAATGCTTTGAAAATACTTCACAGACCATATGGCATTACTCTATTACACCAGTACTTTGACTGTTACAGCCCAATATCTTACCTGGGTAGTCTGCTTGTTGCTTTTAGAGCAAAATCCAATTTTGATACAATTTATCTGCCCAGACTGGATTTACCCTCTCATCACAGAACTGACAATGCATATAGCATTTCTTTGATAAAACTGTCCAGACATTTTCATCATCTTACTACAATAATTTTAAAAGAATAGCCATAATAAACCAAATTTTTGAAGTAGTGGCTTTAAAAAGCCTTCACTTCATTACCAGATGGTCCATGGGAACAGGCTGAGATCTTCCAAGCTGTTCCTCATGGATTTCAATGCAACTCATACACCTCAAAGCTCAAAGCTTTGATACACAGGAGCCAAGTGGCTGAAGAGATAAGGCTGCTTATAAATTTACAGAAAAGGTGTTCCAAGATCACACTTTATGCTGCACTTTCTCTACTTTCCAACACATCTTTATCTGGAAACCAAACAATCCTATGCTCCATAGAGGCAGTTTGCGTAAGATTCCAGGGGGATCAGTGGAGTAGGAATGACTTACTAGGTGCTGCTATAAACATTTTCTTCTGAAACAAAGAAAGCTTCAGTCTAAAACTGCTATCGGTACATAGGTCTTGGGAAGTAATCTGGTCTATAGAACTGATTTTGTTATTGTGCTGCTTTACAAGAATGGACGCTAAAAGGATCTGACCATCTTCAAGAAACTCATTTCTCCCTTGATACTGCACAATTTTTCCCCAGTGTTTGCAGAATATACTGTGATGAGAAAATGCTACGCTAGACAGGGGATAGAATAAAGTTTATGAGAAAGGAGATATAAAGAGACAGATATACATACAGATATATGTATATATATATAAAAAAAATTCAGAATACCTCAAAAGAAATTCCTGTCTCATCCTCTGGGTATTCAAGGTGCTTTATGCAAATAAATCACTCCAGTATCTGTTTGCTTCACATTCCTGGGGGGAATGTGAACTATGTTTTAAAAAGCAGATTTGTCTGAACCTTATGTGATATAAGGTGAAGTGCTTCCCTCAAGTATACCATGGAGCTCTGCTCTCTGCGCTCAGAACAGGTCTGCTGTCTTCATGTATCACTGTGGATGCAGATACAAGTTAGCAGATGTGTAGAAAGGAGTGCTTCATCCAGGAGCAGCATAAATTTTTAGTTCTTGTAAAAGTCAGGTTAGCAGAGACAGAGACAAATGCAAGCAACAAAGCAAATAAAATTTAACTCTTTCAGGTAACAATACACAGGAGGAAACTATGGGCAAAAGTGGATCATCAAAATATGAAGCACAACTATTTAAGCAGAATACCAAAATGATTCTGAAAGTCATTTATTTGTGCAGTACTACATGCAGTGTCACAATATGATTTATTAATTTTTCCAGGAGCATTATCTTCTGTGCATTACCACAGATCAAAGACTTGGATATTGTTCCTATTAAAAATGACAACTGTGATAATTATTTTTGTTAATATTACAATGAGCCAACTACATTATTTTTTGTTGGGACCAAACACATAGTGCTATTGAACCTTCCTTGCATTTTTCTTGTTGCTAAAAAGTGAATGGGATTATAATTTTCTTTCTGTGACAGAAAATAAGATTAATTTAAAAATCTATTTATACTGTAACAGTACTGAAGCAGTAGTGCAATACTGTGTAGTCAGTGGAACATTTGAAGAGCATTTTTCAGTTATTTCCATTAAATCAGTCCCTAAGAACCAGGGGTTTTTAATAAGTTTTGTATTGCCACTGCTGCTCTACTGCATCATCTGCTCTTAGAACTGAATCAAGAAACAAAGTGAATTTCTGAGGCATTCAATAAAAGGTTCTCCATACCAAGAGCAGGCAAGGACAATATTTAATTGTTTCTATGTTTCTTTAGAATCTCCCTAATGCTTAGATAGTTCTACATGATGAGCCATGCTGGGATGTAGGTGATGTCTTTAACATGCAGCAAAACAATTTACACAGAGTAACTTGCTACTTATAAAAACAGTATACTGTCAGACAGATTCTAATTCTTAGCGGAGTAATGCGCAGGGTAACCAGACATCCCCACATTGTTCATCCTTTGCAGATTTTTCTCCTGCTCAGATCTTGTTCCAGAGCTGCAAGACATAAGGTAAGGGAACCTCTCTCTTCTAAGCAGCTTTCTCCATGTGCTCCTTTCCAAAGTGTGCTCCTTTTAGTTCCCCTATGCTCTGTATCAGTATACGGGACTACACAGCTCACAATTAACACCTGAGAATCTCTTACATAAATTTTTTCAAGTGTACAACTAAAAATAAAGAGTTTAAACTAAGGTATCAGAAAACGGGTGCTCAGAAATCTTACCAGCTCTGAAGTCAACCGACATCACCCTGCTGATCGACTGACCTTAGGTGGTCAAATGACAATGTCGCAATCAGTTGTGAAAATCTTTTTATATGGAGGAGGCACATTACAGTTCTGAAATAAGATCTCTTTACAGAGCAGCAAGCTATGAATTTCAAAGTGGTATCCTGACGACTTTTGCTCACAGGGGAATAAATGAACAAACGTATCAATAGCTTTGATCTATGTAGTGCAGGTGAAATGACACATTTTAGCAGTGTACTTTAAAAAGGTGTCTAAATGTAGATTTAGTTCATTTAATTCTTCCTATTTTGTGTTTCTAGTTGGCACAAACTTGTGGACAAAATGGTCTTTTACAAGTAATCACTGATTCATCTAAATTAACATCTTTGAAAAACTCTTCCGCATATGCCTGATTTTGTTTGCTCTTCCTATACATAAATGTTCATGTCTACAGATTTTATGTTTACAGATTGCATATGTGTTTGTTGTGTGGGCTCACAAGGACAGGCAATCAGAAAGTGAAAATGGTAGGATCTGAACACAGATATTAATATCTTTTCAATATTCCTCGGGCTACCAGATTATACCAAATAGTGCATAATGACTGCTGCTCAGTCTGTCTCTCAGTATTGGCCAGAATGACTTGATTACAACTGATTGAATATCAGGGACTTTCTTTTGCACTACATCATGGTTCATTTCACTATGGTCTAACTCAAAAGAAATTCTTTAAGCAGAGGGAAAAAAAGAAAAAAATCTGTAAAAGCTTACCAGAGATCATGCAGGCTGGAAGACTGCACCACAGTCTCAGAAGATCTCTACATAGAAAAAGAAAATCTCTTTTTAGTAAGTTCACTTTTTATGCAATATATCAAGTACTTACACCAGTCACTGTAGAGAAAGCTCAGTAGGAACTTAGGAGCTGTAACAAAGAAAAACTGAGTCACTACAAAGAGTGTCTCATAGTTGAATGCTCATGCTTAAATTGTATGCACAAAGCTTTTTGCTCTTAACTTGGACTTGCCACAGATTGTCATGGGAACTGAGGTCAGGAACTGGGAATGTTTTTAGTGACAGATCATAGATAAAACTAACTTTAAACTTGCACAACAAAGAGTTTCCTTCAGTTTGCTTACTGATTCTATACTCTGTCTAGAAATCTGGAATATTTCTCAGCATGGAAAGGACTCTCTTTACAGCTGAAACCTTTAATGCTTTACACCCTACTTTTAATCTTATCCTCTCTTTTGGAGCATTGTTGAAAGTTGAAGTACAATTTAAGCAGAATATAATCTGGACCATAAAAACTTTCCAAAAATTTTCTTCTAGTATAAATCAACCTGTTTATGATAATCTAATTTAATATCATAAAAGAATTGAGTCTCTGTGCTCAGTCACTCTTCAATAACTGAAGTGGGGAATTTATGCAATTGAATTCAGGAAAACAGAACAGCCCTAAGGAATGACTGTTTTGACTCAAGACAAGAAAGAGATGTACAAGGTGTACTTCTCATGTCACTTTCTGTCACTTTTTAAGGTGGAGACCAACTTCAGCTGTTGGTAATGCAATCATACACATACATGCAGGGTGAGTAGTTTCTCAAAATTAGCGGGATTGATCAGGAAACAGAAGGTATTATGATCTTTAACAAAAGCTAGTGCTATCCCCAAAGACTTACTGAAATGGATATTTCTTGCATTTTCTGCTTCTTGTGCTGACCCTGATAGAATCAAATTCTTGGAAACTTCCTCTCCTTGGAGACATTGCATTGTCCTTGGCTTTTATTTTCAAAGAATAGGAATCCAAATACAGAATTATATTGTCAAATTCACTCTTTCTTCTCAAGAATTTCTCAACAGCTCATTTCAATGAAACATGCACCGCAAAAAACCTCTTTAAAATAAATATTATATTGGATTTTCCTTAACAATTGAGTTGATAAAACCCAAATTTCGATTTTTAAGATGTGCATACGGTTGCTAAAACTCAACTTAAGAAAACAGTTCTCAATTCTGAGCAACCTGTGAAACTGCAATTTTATCTTGTATAGAGAATAACTTTATTAAGCACTAGCTGCTGCTGAGGATATCTTCAATTGCAAGTTGAATGAATTCCTAGTAAAAATAATTTTATGTGAATGCGCAGAAAAATGGGAAATATTAAGTGAAAAGTAATGATCACCTTTCCACCAGAAGATGGATGATAAGCAGCAGTAGTCAATACCCCATTAGCAAGTCCATTATAACCTTGGAATAGAAATACACTTTATTTTAGAAAGCTAAAACAATTGTAAGTGAATTTTAAAAGCTGAATAAATGTACATGTTAATCTATAGTACAAAAGTTAAAAAAAATAGTCATGACATCTATTGCAGAAAAATGTTAGTAACTTAGTATCAGACCCATTATCAAACTCCTCATTATAACTATGCTAACTTTTATGGTTAATGTTGTGCCAGCATTTCCATTACAAACACTTTGTTTCAGAAGCTTATGATTCAATCATTGCTGAAATTTCGATCCTTCATTCTAAAAAAGCATTTTTATAGATGATTTACCATCATTCTAAAAAGCTTATAGAAGTGGAAAAATAAGTATTATTTCACATAACTACTTCAGATTCAAAAATTTCTCTGCAGTTATGGACATTCAGGTCTCTAACCAACTTAGATCAAAACTGGCAGGAAGAGCCCAGCCAAACATTTTTTAACACTGAAATATTGAAAACATGAGCTGTATGTGAACTCCCTCCTTTTTTCTCTAAATCAATTTCCTAGGAATATGTTCCTTTGTGCAATATTCTGGTACTTGTATAGTGCTTAGATTTCAATGAATGCAATGAGAAAACTAGATTCCATTTTTTGCTGATCCAACAGACTTACATGATATGACTCCCATTTCACATACATTGTCTGTCAATGGAGGTACAACACTGAACGATCTATCGACATGATTTAAAATAGTTGAAGTTAGGAATGCCAGGTTCACAGATTCAAATGGGTTGCTGGTGCTTTTTTCCACACCAAAAATGCATCTTCAGTGCTCATGTGGGCCTTATGAGTTCAGGGGACTTTCACTGTTTGAGACAAGGATACAGGAAGATGTCAGGAAAGCATATCGCATGTGTCCGTCAAGAAGTGTTTCCATTTAACTTCCTCTGGGGTGCTCAGTCATGGAAGTATGGTATTGTTCATTGATTAAAGAGTCAGAGTTAAAAACAAATTCTGCACTTTCTTACATGTCCAAGAAATAAATGTTTTATGCAGGATGACTCCGTTAAAAGAGTCTTTCTAAAACAAAGTAAACAATTCTTCTGATCTAGCTCAGTTGTGAAAAACGTAACACTACTGGATATGAATTTCAAAAAAATAAGAGAATCCAGATGCGCTACAGCTATTGTTAAACCAATTTTGATTTTGAGAAGGGGTAAATTTTCTAAACCCTTTACAAAATTCTACATACCTCTTCTTACCACACCAAAATTTTCCACATCACAAGATGATGAATAATGATAGTAGCTCAATCCTGGTCTATTTGAAGGGGAAGCTTTCAGTTAAAGAGCATATCATGAAAGGCTCCTTCCCCACTAATCCATAATATCAGTTGTGTGACAGTTACATATGTTAGCACTTGAGTGTATTCCCTTCAGCAGGAAATCCAAAAATATTCCAATGGAGGGGGCAAGTTAACAGCGTAAGTTAAATAATCCCTTGCTAGAAAGATTAGAACACATACATAGAGACAACCTAGACAAATGGATTTCTAGCAGCTCACAGTCACACAGCTTAAGGGGATATATTCTGATTACTGCACCTTAGGTATATCTACTAAATCCAATTTTGAACTTCATTCTTGGCTGATAACCAAATACAGTATGCAGTATATGGCTCATATCCACTTACTTACATTCAGGTTTTGTGTTGGATATAGTCACAGATGAAGGTGTATCCTCCTGAGAAATATTTTACAGAAAGCAATTCCAGTACTGAAAGATGGCCTCCAAGATAGCTGAAGGGGGACTTCTTACAGGGGCATGTAGAGATAGGACAAGGGGAAATGGCTTTAAGCTGAAAGAAGGTAGATTTAGATTAGATGTAAGGAAGAAATTATTCACTCTGAGGGTGGTGAGACACTTGCACAAGTTGCCCAGAGAAACTGTGGATGACCCATCCCTGGAAGTGTTCAAGACCATACTGGCTGGGGCTTTGAGTAGCCTGGTCTAGTGGAAGCTGTGGAAGGTGTCTCTGTCCATGGCAGGAGGAAACCATTCTATGGTTTTATGAATTGAAGTGTACGTGCTCTAAAAAGGTAAGTGATACTATCTGCTAGACATGTTGCTCCCCTTCTACCAATTAAAGGTTACATCACTGAAGATGAAAGGCATTCAAGAGAAAATGCAGTGGGAGAGAAGGGGAGGAAGTGTTTGACAAATGGAACTTAGCATGTTTGAAAGATCAGGGGTCCCTAAAACAAAACCTTGCGAATGTAGACCTTGCATTTGAGAGATACAAAAAATTCAAAGGCGAGCAACTGTGACGCATATAAAAGGAGAAGCAAGAAACAAAGCTGCATGGTGCTCAGTCCAAGACTCCTTACACAAATTTAAAGGTAAAATAAGTGGAATACAAGCTTTTAACAACTTTTTGGTTCTTCTGAATTGTAAAGTAAATGTAACTCTTTTCTTTTTTTTTTTTTTTATCCCCAGAAAAGGTTCCAGGGAGGTTATAGGAAAAAACAATACAATAACTCTGATGGCCATGCTGGACAAATTGGTAGATTTCATTAAAACAACACAGAGAAATGGGATAAAAAGTACTTAAGTCAGTTTGCCCTATTTGTGTTTACCTCTGCATCTTCCCAAATCAAACTGAAAATCATTGTAACTTTCTTCCTCAGCCTTCCTCTCTAAGTCCAAAGCCTGTTATGCTTTCTTTAATTCCGGGATACAGAGTACAAACCTCTCCAGACCCATATTTTCACAAGTATCCTGTATATCTTAAGCAACTGCTTCCGCACCTTACAAGACTCTGAATCCCACTGCCCATATCAGGAAGCTCCTCTGACAGCAAGAACTGTACCTCACATCCCTGCAGCTCCAGTGTCTCTGGTTTTGGGATCTCTTAAGCCAGAGTCCACTGCTTGTGCCAGTCCGCCCACAGCTTCACCTAGTAGTCAAAACCTTGGAAAAGGAAAAAATGGAAGAGTGAGATAAATATGTTTCTGTATGTTCCAGAATAACACTCTCCACAAAGGCTTTACCAAAAGTATTATGATTTAAATCTTGCTGGCAAAAGTAGAACAGGCTTTGCTAGTGGAACCAAAAATTAAGTATTAGCTCAGTTAAAATTCAAATTATCTAATCAAAGTACAACAGCTATCATTAATTCAGCTATAATAAGATCAATAGTCCATTAATAATAATTTTAAAAGTCCATAAAACTGCCATGAAAGAAAACTGAATAATATTCATTCCTTTCTCTCTTGTGTTATGCTCACCTTTCCAATGTCCTCCTATGTCAAAAGGTCAGTGACTCCTGCTCTTCCCCAGGCAGCAGTGTCCTGTGAGATGTCACTGTGAGTTGCCAGCATTCACAAATAACCACCAGGAGCAGCATGATGCTGGTCACAGGGCTCTTTTCCTCCTCACTCTTGGATCCACTTCCATCTATTTTTAAATGTTTTCTCATCACAGTCTGCTTTTTTTCCACTGGTTTTCAGCTGTCTCAGCTGGCATAAAGGGCTGTTGTTTGCCTAGCTAGCTGGTATGCTAAATAATGATAATCTACTCCCCAGCTATGTTAGACTTTTATGATATGTGATATATACAGAGCTTGAGTTAAAACAGATAAGCAAGAGTTAACTGCTAGAAAATTGTTAAAAGAAGCTAAAATCAGCTCAGGCCCAAGTTCTGTCAGGTCAATACAAAGCCTGTCTACTTAAACCTGCAATGGCAAAATTTCTATTTATTGGGTTGTGAAAGGTAATTGTTTTTTGCCTGAATTCTAGTTACCACCCTCCCTTCAGATGTTCCATTGGCCAGAAGACAAGAAAAGGTGGCTAGAGAAAGCAGTGGGCAGCAACTCTTGCTTTGAAACAGTTCCAATACAGAAGGTGTACATTACTATCATAATTCTTTTTACTAGAACTATGTAGTGATTTCAAAAATAAAAAATAAAGAATCTTTCAGATTTTGTTCTTACAGTATTTCAGACAATCTTATTTATTTTGTCTTTTTTCCTCTTAGAATTTAACGATGAAAGGCTTTGGGCTTAGTTTTAGTTTGGCATTTCAATGTTATCTGGTACTAAGAACCGTTTTTCTAATTGCGTCATTTGAGTTATGTATAATCACAATGACAGTTTAGATATCCATTGTTATTTTTTCAGCATGACTGTAGAAGCTACAAAGTTAATGAAGTAGAAACAGAAAATTAAGGAACAAGATAATTACTGTATTCCACGGACTCAAAACAAACTTCCATATTTGAATTTAGTTGTGTCTGAATAAGTATTACACTGAATAATTGGATATCTCATGGAACTTTGGGAAGAGTTCTAAGACACTAAAGACTCCTACTTATTAGAAAACAATAATTCCAAAATATAGTGATGGATAAGTAGTTCTAAGGCTTATTATTTCTTTCATAATTTGTAATATTTTTTTCCAGCTCACTAGCTAGAAAAACTCCCATGCAGAAGAGTAGTAACTCATAACTGCAAGAATTGTTGTCATCCCTTCACTTGAAGTCAGTACGGCTCTAAAACTGTTTATGTCTTGGTTATACTAAAGCATTTAACAACGCACAGATTAGCAAAGTGAAAGCATGCTATAATACAGATTCATGATAGTAGCACATTACCATTTATGTTTTAAAACATTTTTTGTAGGCTACAGGAAAAAGCTATCGAATACTGCCACTGAAATGTTATTATTTTGCACACAACAAAATAAAACTATACAAATACTTTTTGAGTGGGTCAGGGAGGTGAGGTTTTTGAGAGAAGAGTTTGTTGCAAATCTTGCAATATATGCAAGGTCTTTTGAAAGTGATTGCAGAATAGTGTTTCTGAGACACCTCAGAAACCTAAAATGATGCAGGTCAGATAGATTGTGTTTCTTTCTGTCTCTTAATATTCTTGCTCCTGTTATCAAGCAGAAACCAGAAATTGATTTCATCAACTCTGAGTCTGTAAAGGATGACCTCTAGATACTGGGTAATGATAGCAACATCAATACGCATTCTAGAAAAGCAAGTGCAATAATAGGAGTGGTAACAGGTCTCAAGGAAGGAAATAAAATGTCAACACTGAAATCCATTAGTAAACTATAAAGTGCATTTAAAATGCAAACTAATGTGCCCAACACCAATGAAAACATCTGATGCACTAAATTCATCTTGCAAGTCTGAGGAGGCTTCGTTACCGCTGAAGTCCAATGCAGACCTTTTATCATGGATTTTCCATTGTTCTGCTTCATCTTGTTTCCCATGGAAAGTGATTCAGTAACTTTCTCTGTGCCATTTTCAGTGTCTGAATATGTCTTCAATCACTTTCATAGGAACTGAATGATTTCAGAACAATTTGACAGATGTGAAACAGTCTCGAAAATAATTGCATTTATACAATCTTCATGAAAATAAGCAGTCAGATAGAGAGAAAGATACTCTAAATACCCTTTCTTAGGGGAAGGCTGCAGAATGACCTTAAACCTTTCTAGACCCCAAAGTCAAACTGTCTTGAGACAAATCTATAAGAAAACAGGCTGCATTGGTTTCTACATTTTAGGGAAATATTTCTTATAGAAAAGAACCATAAAATAATTTTTAGTTTCTGCCATTTGCTATTCCCCTTCCCATGCTATTTCCAGAATAAAAAAAGTTGACATACGAATATATATTCTGTAATTTTTACTTTAAACCCCAGCACATAAGTCACAGAAAACATTTTTTGTACTAAGGAGCTGGATTTAGAATATGATGGAGGATCCAAAAAAATCTAATCTCTTTCCCAGCATGAGTGAAACAACTTTTTGGTTTCTTGTTCACCTCAATCAGCTTAAAAGAAAATAAAAGATACTACAGTGAACTAAGAAAAAAATGTTACTACATGTATTTCTGATTTCATAAGTTCTATTAGCATCCAATGTACAGATAAGCCTTACCCTGCTCCGCTAGTTTCATAAGACACTGCTTAACTGTTTTACCTTTCCCCCTGAAATATGATACATTTAGCAGCAGTTGTTTAGCTGTACTTAATTAAAAGTGGCATGAATCAGATTCGTGGTTTGAAAGCAAAAAAAGTCAGTGTTGTAGAAGGTAGGGCCTGTGAGATATCCCTCTGAGTCTTCTTTTTAAGAAAAAATTTGTTTTGTCAACAGCTATGTCCAAGAGAAAATCACCATTTTTTGCATACACGTACTGCAAACCCAAGAAAATGATCGATAAGCACTTGCACACAGCACAACTGTCGAGTACAATTTGGAAGTTACATCTTTCTGTAGTATTTACGTGCCTTTCCCATTCCACAGAGAATTCATGTAAGTAACAGACAAAAGGAGGAGTTATCCAATAAGGACAAGTCGTAAATCAGGTGTGTCTTCCACAGAAGGCTGCAGATTTATGTGGGTTTGGGTTCTGATTCAGAGATTTTACTGGGAGAAAAGAAGGCAGATGTTTATGTACACACACAGAGAAGTGATTTATGTTTATCTTACCACAGCTTGTTGTATTAGAACTGCTTATCTGTACAGGTACTGCATCAAGTGTATCAGCTGCGGTGCATGTTCTGTTGGAGAATTAAGCAGAGCATATGCAGAGAACAGCAGTGTTGACGTTATATATAATTCTGTGCAGGGATATCTGCAAGAGAAGGGTCAGGATCAATTCCATTAAACAGAAAGTGTCACTGAAATAGATTTTAACCCCTTAGATGTAATTACTCACCAAGATTGCCATTAGCACCACTCCATCCTTTTGATGGATTGAAAGCCACTAGCTACTTAAGTTTTACTAAGACTGTAAAGTTATACAGAGCATCCAAGGGCAGATGTGTTGGACTCAACTGATTCACCACATTCAGCCAAAACCAGTTTTAAATATTAAAAGAAGCAAGAGTCTGAGAACAGAAACAAAACAAAACCCAAAAGCAATCCTTACATTATCATTATGCTTCATTTTTATTTGCAGATACTGATACGAATTTATACTGGAGACCAAGCAATTTAATTTCTCCTTTTCACTCTTTGCACAGGACATTCCTGGAGGAAGAAATGAAGAAAATCACTTCCATGTTATAGAGCCACAGTATGCCTTTGCTTCCTTACATATGCACCACCTACTTTGAAAGTGTAGGTTTCAGATTCACTTACTAACAGCTAAACAAACTACAGCTATCAATTCATCTCCACAAACTGACTTCTTGGATGGCCTCTGGAAGGCTGTATCCTAGAAAGTGAAGAGATTCAGGAGCGGGGCTATAAAAAGACAGACATATATATCTAGTTCAATATACTGCTTAAGAAATGTACAATGAAAATCACGATCCTCTAATTCCCCAATTTCTTAATGAATTGCCTTGAATTTCACATCTGTTATTTCCAGAGAAGTGTTTTGTACAGAGCTATATTTGATGAAAATCTGACTAAATTTTCACTTAATTCTGCCAAGATAAAGAAATTATGAATTCTGGTGTGTATGCTGTTTACAGGGCCTTTTAACCTCTCCTATAGAAGTCATACCATTTCACATGGAATACAAGGTCCCTCCCCATATTCATGTGCCTATCATCTAGTATTTGAAGACGTGTACCCCCTCTTGCATGTAGTGTCTTTTTCTCCTTTAGCTGTTGAGCCTTGAATTAATAGTGGGATACCACATGTAAGAAATCCTAACAACCTTTGCCTTACCTTAACAAACCATTTTTTCCACAGATAAAGAATAAGAAATAGATTGTAGATGTGGGAGTAATTTGTCTCAAGTATAAATAGGAGTCCTTCCATGCTCTATTGCACTGTCTCTCAAATTTTGTATGAGTGCATTAACCACTGAGCTGCTAGGGACAGAACAGCATTTTTACAATATAATCAGAATTTTTGCAATATAAAAAATCTAGGAATTGGTCTCCAGAAATAAAAAAAAGAAAATATGGATTGTCTAACTAAGTGTGTAAGAGGAGGTATTTATAGATCATACAAAAAAAGAGGCTTTAAATAATACATGCTTTATTCAGGCATATGTTAGGGATAGAATTTGAACTCCTTACTTATACAGGAACTTAAATCCCTGCATTGAACGACTTTACACCAATCTGAGAATGTAGAATCTGTCACAAAGGCAAGACACTAAAAATTAAGTTCTTCAGAACTGGCCATTGCTGCAGGCATAGCCCTTAATTCCTCGCTTCTTCATGGATGTGGAACACATACAATCTGTCTCATTGCAGTACTTGAGAGCACCAATGATGTCAAAAGCTCCAAAACTGTTCAGTCAGGGCTGACATGCACCAGCTTCAATAGGAAGTGCATGTCAGGTGTATTGATCTAATTCAGCAGCACAGCTATAGGTATGCAAATCTGCAAAATTTCATCTTCAACATTACAGGTTTGGCTCCTAGTAAATAGGAGGGAGGAAGCAGGTGTAACTGTACGTAGAAAAAGCTGATTATGCATGTAAATTATGGTGGAGAATATTTGTCAAGCTTCTGGAAAAAAGATTTATTCTCTTTATAACTTTGAAAAAATCAAGAGTTAGGAATTGTGGGTTAAATGCTATCTTCTATCCTGATGCAAATCCAGACTAATTATTGTCTTCAGGTGGATAATATTATGTTACTGAGATAAGTATTTTCCTCTAACCTGTTTTTGTCTGTCATCCTTATCCAATCACAAAATCATTTTATAACTAAGCAAATCAGTGCTTGATTACACAAGAAGTATCTACTAAATCTGTTATACTGTGGAAAATGTTATTGACCATCTGGTTTTAATCACTATAAAAATACCTAAAGCAATTTTGGTGGCTCATTAGTAGTAGTTGTTTTGCACAGCTGTATAGAGGCTCTATTAAATATCATGTTCACTCTGTACTATTCTCCATAAAATTATTAAATATTAAGTAAATCTATGCCACTTTTTCCTAAGTTTTCCAGATTTCCATCCTTGAAAACTTAAAGTAGCATTCACATAGCCTTCAGTAAAATCATGCAATCACTGAAATTAATGGCATTATATCTATTTCAGTAAGATTAAGCCCATAAAGAGAGACAGCCCATAAAGAAATCAACTAGATACTTGACTTTCTAAGTTTAAAAGATGTAAGGAAGCAAAATAAGTCAAATTTGCCACTTCATGTGAGACAAATTACATATTTAGTCCTCATTAGTTTACTTTTTGAAGTATGCATTTAATGTTTCATATGGTGCTGTGAATAAGAGGAATTTTATATAATGAGAATATTACCTATTTGAAGAAAAATTGTCTCCTTTGAACTGGGCAATTGAGGATTCAGTTTGGCCTTTCTGAGGAACATCACTAAAATTATTCAGTGCAACCTAAGCATTGGATATGAGTTAACCTAAGTAGGAAAGAGCCATCTTTTGTTTGTTAGGATAATTTACAATAATTCAATACATTCAAAAACTAATTTAAATGTAATTACTTTAATGACATAGTGGTGGGAGTAGGTTCTTGATAGCCCAAATTTGGTGTACTGCTCGTAGTCCTCTACCTTTACTAAACTTACCAGCAGTAGAGAATAACTTGCATCAAGTTATTTTTTGTACTTGAATACAAGTTTTGCCCAATATTTCACTGTCATTTGCAGCTTTCTTCCAGTGGTCATGGTTTTTATCCACTTTCATGCGACTGCTCTGAAAGACAGGAGAGCCTTAAGAATGTCAAGGAAATTTCACAGCTGAGTAAAGCTGTAAAAAAAATTTATATTTCAAAAGAATAGCTTTGGCTTATATGGAAAAGTTAGCAATACAAAGTTGATGTCAGCCTTTAAAGAAAGGATGAAATGCCAAATGTTTTTAAATTTTTAATCTCTATGGCAGTTACTTTATTAAGTAGATGAAATCTGAATCCATTCCAGAATTCATTTCTCAGATAGTAAATTAATGAAAATACAATATGTCATTTTGAGGCTTTTTTGTGTGTGTGTTTGGGGTTTTGTTGTTGTTGTTTTTTTAATAATATTCAGGTTACAAGTAACAGAACTGTGAGCAGTGACAGTATCTTTTGCTATACCATTAATGACCAATATTTTTTCATAAATTTATAAAAATACGCATTTTTTCTTTCCAATCTTAAGCAAAGGTATTGACAAACATAATATTCGTTCTCTAACACTAGATGCATGAAGGACAGGAATCCTGGCCTTAATTCAGAATCTTAATTGTATGCATTTCTAAAAAGTTATTCTGGATTATATTCCTGTAAGAGATGAACTCTGCCCAGTGTTTTGGAAAAACACTTTTGACACTGCTTACACTGTGACATCACAGCAACCGATTTTGATATCATGACCATGTGTTTATCAGGCACAATGCTTTTATAACATACCTTGTATTTGCTTCTCTTTTCTGTCATAGTTGAAAATTCATTCTTAGTAACTTCTCCCCCCCACCCCCATGGAAAAGGACCTTTAGCAAGTCTGAAGGAAAACACAGTAAACAACAACAGTTCAAAAGACATCTCTAACAGTATTCAGGTGTGGCATAAATATTCAGTAACTATGATCATTAGTAACAAATGGTTTTGTTAGCTGTGCTGACTTTAAAATAACATTGCAAGAAAAGTACTGATAAAAAATTAAAAGAATGGCCTATATATAATGTAAGACTTTTGAGTTCCTCAATTTTAAAGAGTGAATAATGCAGCAAGGTCAAGGATTTCTGTATACCGAAAATAGAATTATATTCTCTAATAAATTCCTCTTTCTCATTTAATGACTACGAGAACAGTATCCATAGGTCCTCTTTGGTAATTTAAAACTAGGGTTTAGGATTTCACTCTCAGTGCTTTCATGTACTCTGAACTGTAAGTTATCTTATTTCTCCTTTATCATGTTGATCTCAAGCCAGAAGGCTTTTTCTCTGATTAGTAGCCAGTGTAATTTCATAGAATTCAAATGTTTTTCCTGGAGGTACAAAGGCATAATGGACCACAACTTAGCCCAGAGAATTTTAAGATTAAAAAGTTTGAAGTTGTACCCAAGACAGAGTAGTAGAGAAGCATTTCAGATATTGCCTTTTAGTCTTACTTTTATCAATTTCAAACTATCAAACATCCCAAATTAAAAACTCTTGCACAACAAATGTCATATGACAATTTCCTCCTGACTTCCTAGAGGCTCTCTCTGCCCTTTTTGAACATAAGTGTCTTTGCTTGTTTATTTATTGACGCATGACCTCTTCTTCACGATCTCTTCAACCTTTTCTTACAGAATTCTCCTTCCTATATGTTTAGGGTTATTTTGGGCATTTTGAATTCTCAACTTTTAATATTACCCGTATAATTTTATTTTCATCATGTCATTAACATGACATAATGTAAAAATTGTGTCATGTAATACTCTGTAGAGTTTTCTTTTTTCCTGAATTTTCTCCTACTCAGAAATAATGATTCGAACTGTTCTGCCTACTTATATGAGCTATGTTAGCAAATGATTTATACTATTTAGGTTAGGGTACAAGGGAAAATGGGAAGTCTTTATATCATGGTATCAACAAAATTAGGGCAGTGTTTTCTAGTCAGTAATTAACAGTGAATGAAGATTTGGACTGAGATGCAGCCAGGACAGCAAGTACTCTGTATCTTAACCTATCCTTGGACTGTGTAATCATAATATAAACTCAATTATAATTCTAATATAAACTCAAATATAAATAGCTCAGAAATTATACTTCTTGATCAAGTTTTATACTTCCTTTCCTAGGAACAGGCAAGTCTCTAAGCCATCAGGCTCTTCAGACTGGGCACCCTACGCAACACACCAGGAAGGGAACTGAAGCTGCAGACTGCTTACACACTAGAACATGTATCTCAGGAGAGTGATGGGGATGTAGAGAAGCACTGTTTGAAGTTGGCTGTTGTAAGTGTCTAGAACTGAAATCCATACAAGAAGGTCAAGCTGTTGAAAAGGTGTGGGGGGCGGAATCTGACAAAAAGACTGACTGAAACATGAACAGATTATCAACTATGAAAAAGTGCAAGTCAAAAAGATCATTGACCCCAAAGGGCAAAAGCATGTCAAAACAGAGAGCATGTATCAGAGTTCAGGCCTTTTCTAGCTTACACTGTTGAGAAGCTCTTCCTATTCATACTTCACAGAGGGTCCTTCCCTCATGCTCAGATCCTACATTTTTCAATATACCATTGCTTTTGTCTCATATATATATATATATATATGCCCACACACACACAAAGAGAGAGATATCATTCCTTAATCCATAGACCAATCCCTATAAAGCTGCTGCGTT